>OX457044.1:3062500-3202500 GCA_949752735.1 Lumbricus terrestris
TGAGTCAATCCATTAAGCTTCCGGAAATCTGTACATAAGCGATCCGTACCATTTGGCTTAGGAACCATAACGATCGGAGCCGCCCAAGGACTTTCAGATTCCTCAATGATCCCAGCCTTCAACAACTGTTCCACCTCTTTCTCCACCTTAGCCATCCGTTCCGGATTTAATCTATAAGGCGATTGTCGAACAGGACGAGCACCTTCAACTAATTCAATCCTATGTGACACCATATCAGTTTTACCCGGCATCGGACTAAACACATGTGCAAAGTCATTCAGAACATCACGCAATTCATCACGACATTCCGCAGACACATCACATTGTAACACTTTATCTTCCAAAGTCACCTCATGCAACTTCACATCATTCACCAACAACACAGGAGCAACAACATCATCCGGTATATCATGCAACCCATCCGCACGATCCACATACCGCTTCATAAGATTCACATGCACCACTCGTTCCGTTTTCCGTCTATCCGGCGTACACACCAAATAATCAACCGGACCAAGCCGACGCAACACCACATAAGGACCACAATATTTAGCCTGCAAAGGTTTACCAACCAAAGGAATCAACGACAGTACCTTTTCACCTTCCTCAAACGTCACAGCTTTCGAATTCTTATCATAGTGTTGCTTTGATTTAGATTTAGCCAGAACAGCATTTTCACCAGCCATGCTCAACGCCACACGCATACGTTCACGCAATTGCAAAACATACTCAATGACATTCTTTCCAGCCGTACTTCCTTTGCAACATCTTTAGACAACCATGCCTCTTTCATCAATTGAAGCATGCCCCTAACATCTCTACCAAACATCAAGTCAAAGGCAGAAAACCCAGTACCCTGTACAGGCACCTCTCTGTACGCAAACAAAATCCAAGGCAGCATGGTATCCCAAGAACCCGAATACGTTTCAGCCATGGCCTTCAACATATCCTTCATCGTACGATGAAAACGCTCACACATTCCGTTAGATTGTGGTCTGTAAGGACTAGTCTTCAGTTGTACAATACCACATTCATGCACAAACACTTGCATCAACTCAGACATGAACTCACTACCACAGTCAGAAAGTAATTCTTTCGGAAAGCCAAACATCGTAAACAACTCACACAAACATTGAACCACATCCTGCGCCGTATGAGTCTTCAACGGAAACGCAAAAGGAAAATGCGACGCCCAGTCAATTACAGTCAGAATAAATCTATTCCCCGTAACGTCACAAACACTCAATGGACCCACGATATCTATCGCAATTCTGTCAAACACTGCTTGCATAACAGGCACACTGACCATAGGCGCTCTATAATTCCTGTTACCTTTACCCAACCGCTGACACACATCACACGACCGACAATACTCACGTACATCCTTATTGACCATTGGCCACCAAAAATGTTTCAACAGTCTGTCCAATGTCTTCTGTGTTCCCAGATGACCCGAAGCAGGAATGTCATGTGCAACGTGCAACAATTTCTTTCTCAACTGAAGGGGCACAACCACTTGTGACACACCCATTCCATATGGCGTTAATTTATCGGCCCACCGTCGCACTAACACACCCTCGACTAACGTATACGGTTGTACACCACTATCGATCGTCGATTTATTCTCCGCCTGTGCAAACATTGGAGCCAAATCCCCGCAGTTTCTTTGCCTCATTATAAATTCAGCTCTTGGAACACAGAGTTCTGTCCAGTCGGTGTCAACACATTCATTCACAGCGAATAAATCAGCCAGGCCTAAATCACCTGTCGCTAAAAGCTCAGAGTCATTTAACGCCTCCACTAAATCACCGGTCAATAATGCACCGTCGGTCGACTCTGTACTATGACCCAGACTCGTCGTCTCCACGCGCGTCGGTTCAGTGCACACAGCCGACTCTGTCTCTGTCTCACTGCGTTCTGCTGCATACTGTCGAGCCCTAGCTCTCGTCGTGATAGCTACATCAACAATTTCTCCTGCTAAAGCAACGTCATTTCCAATCACTACAGAAATAGCATTCATCGGCAGAGACTTCATCACACAGCACAAAATTTCACCTTGTACAAATGCACATTCCAGATTCACGCTCACAAGAGGGCACTCCACAATCGTACCAGAAATACCACGCAGAAGTCGTGTTTGATTTAGGTGTACATAATCACATTCAGACAACCATTCAGCGCTAATCATTGACTGAAGGGCTCCCGAATCTCGAAGCACCACCACCTCCTTTCGTTCATTCAACTCATTAATGACACACCCAGTCACACAGAAAGGAGCATACATTTTATCTACAGTTTCAATAGGCTTCTGAAAACTCTGTTCCTTAACAGGAGCCGACAAAGTTTGTACCAACCCAACAGGTTTCTGACCCCGCCAGTTTTCAATCTCCACCCCCTCTTTACGTTTCAATTTAAAACATTGGGCCTTGACGTGCCCAGGGGCTCTACAGAAGCCGCACGTGACCTGTTCCCCAAATCCATCCTCATCATCATTTTTTCGAAAAGGCTTCTTAAACCCATACGTCCCTCTTTGAGGCGAACGTTTTCCCCATTTCGAATCTTGGCGCACACCTCCACTGTGCCCTGAGCCCTGACGCTCCCACACTTCTTTCTTCTCACTATCATCAGATGAGAACCGGTTTGTACGCTCAGAAAAATCCCTGTGGAATCCCCCAGCATAATTACTCGGCCCCTGTTTATACAAAACAGCGTATTCATCTGCCAAACGTGCAGCACTCGCTACAGTTTCAGGACTTTTGTCCAACAGCCATCTGTGTACCTCTAACGGTAACGCTTGTACAAATTGCTCCATCTGCATTACTTCCTTAAATTTAGCCAAATCATCCCACGAATTCGTACCCTCGACCCAACGCTGAAAAGGGATTTGAAGACGGTACGCATAATTGGCATAAGTCTCCCGTGGTTCTTTACGCAACCCCCTAAATTTCTTCCGATAAAACTCAGGTATCCGTTCATATGCGTTTAACAGCGAACTTTTCACCAAATCATAATTCACACAATTTTCCAACGACAAAGACGCAAAAACTTTTGCCGCCTTTCCCGATAGTTGTGGTTGCAGAAGGGAAGACCACTTCTCTATCGGAACATTATGCAAAGCCATTGCTTGCTCAAATGCCGCAAAATAATGTTCAATGTCCGAGGGGTCAAATTTAGGAACAAATTTCATTGCCGCCCCAAAACGAAAATCCTCGTTGTTCCGCACAGGACGGTCTGTTACAGGTCGTTCTGCAACACCTCCTAACTCCATTCTCCTCATTTCAAGGTCCATATTCATCCTTTTCTCCTCTATATCAAATCTCCTTTTCGTCTCTTCGGCCTCAGCCGCCATTTTCATTTTCTTCTCTTCGGCCTCCGCTGCCATTCTCATTTTCTCTTTCTCATCTTCAGCTGCCATTCTCATTTTCTCTTTCTCGTCTTCAGCCGCCATTCTCATTTTCTCTTTCTCTACCTCCCATGCAAATTCACGGTCCTCTTTAAATTTCAGACGCTCTATTTCTAATGCTTCCCTCTTCGCTTGCGCCTTAAGTTTCCATTCCTCACTTCCATGTTTAGGCGACAAAGCCATCTTCGCCAACTTCAGTAATTGAGGTTTCTTTAAACCTTTAACGTCCTCACCCAACGTCGCACAATATTGCCTCAACTCCTCCACCGGCAATTCCACTATGTCATCCCACTCAAGAGAACCACCGTCCCCAGAAGACGCCATAACAGTCTAACTGCGCAGACCAATGACACAAAATTCTCCCCGAATTCAAAATTCTCACGACCGTCCACTGCAAGACCGTCGCGAAAGCACACGCCAAAACGCGCAAAACTCTCCGCCGCAAAACAAAGAAATAGCCCAGGCCCCCACAAAACGAAATGCGACTTCGCAAAAATTTTCGACAAATATTGACAAATGCTCTCACACAATTTCCCGAAAACCAACCGGACTAACTAATATCCGAAATTTACCACCCGCAATATCGAGCAAAAGGATGGGCCCCCATCTGTAAAGGGTTCTACGGCCGTCTACGAGGATGACTATCAAAGATAAGGCCCGATATGATATAATAAACTTCGATTTATTCAAAAGAGCAAGTTATACAATGAATTAACTACGTTACCGTCCAGAAGATACGAAGAAGACCAGACCAGAGGTCGAAGCACGGCAGACCCACACGACAGCACGGCTAACGAAGCCAAGGAAGACGGATGAACAGCCAGACCACCAACAGGGCGAAGAAGGCGACGTAGAAGATGAACCCGCAGGTTAACTCGCCAGCAGCGAGGGACACGACCGCTCTCAACGGGAGAAGTACCACGTACCACCAAATACCACAAATGCCGTAAGTGCCGTCAAGACCCACGGACACCGTTCCTTAAATAGACAGGGCCACTCCTACTACACCCACGTGCCCAGTCATAGAGAGAGAGAGTACGGAAGATCAGGAGGGCTAATGGCTACAATATATACATAGTGAATGCCTACGTAAATACCGGCCGGGAAACGAAGGCAGATGTCCAGGCCGGTTTACCAGCCTTTCGGGTATATACGCCTATGTGGCAGGCCGGAAAACCGGCCTGTCGGGTTCAAAGGGTTAAGATACCCCACGTTCGCGACATGTCCCTATGCCTGAAAATGGTAAAACACTAATAACTTTTTTATCCTTTGAGATATTTCAACTTGTAATATGTCATTCTATTCAGTTTATGATAGTCTTTCTGACGGTGCATTTAAACTTATGAGAACCTTTCATGAAGAATTTCGAACGCTCATGAAACCCTACAAAAAGAGCAAAACTAAATAAAATGTCTTCAGAAATTGCAAAACTTTGAAAAAGTGTAGATTTTTTTCCATTGCAGCCTGCAAATGTGCCACTGACAATTGCAAATGTACCAAAGCCAGAAAGGTGATATACAGTATAAGAGGAACAAGAGTTCCTACATGATCAACGAACAATTAGAGTTATGACGATTAGCCGTCTGATAAGATTATATCAACTTATCACTAAAAGAAGCGGCTTGATAGAAACAGAAAAAAGACCATGCGCCCAGTGGTGTAAACAAGAGGGTTTCGAGGGTTAAACCCACACCATTGGCCTAGGAAAAATGTTTTTACAGGTTATTTATCCACTTAAATAAGAAAAACCAAAACAATTTATTGTAGTAACAATAATAATTGTTTTTCTTACTCTATTCCCTTTGTTACTTTATTCCCTTTTTATTTAATGTAATACTGTTGGGTTGGTGTCAGAAAGGGCATCCGGCCGAGCCAAACCTCCCCATCATAAATCATAAATTCCTGGTTACAAACGCTAAAAGTGAGAAACGATTCATAGCACGTCCAACGTTTCAATCGTTTCGCATAATAAATGACGACTTGACGATTATTAAATTGATCGACGCCAATGTCTATCTCAACAAACCACTGTACGCTGGCATGTGTATCCTTGACATTTCTAAATTAAAGATGTAGGGCCTATGACTTTTATTATAATCACATACTTCCCGCGTACGGCGGCAGATGTAAATTACTTTTTACCGACACTATCTGTGTCGGTAAAAAGTAATTTGTGTTACCAGGTGTTTACCGACGACATTTACAAGGACATGCAACAGGACTTGACGCACTATGGCACATCTGATTATCCGACTAATCATTTCCTCCATAGCGCAACGAATTCAAAAGTTATTGGGGAAATTAAGGATGAGGAAAATGGTACTCCTGTGATAGAATTTTGGGGACTTAAGGCTAAAATGTATAGTTTACATCTACCAAATGACAAGGAAAAGAAAACTGCAGAGGTGTCAAAACATACTACGCCGCTAAATCCATTATTTTGTCGTGCATATTATAAGAAGTGCATTTTTGAAGAGGCACCTACCGTATCTAAATTTTGCGAGATACGCAGCCTAAATCATAATTTGCATAATAAAGTTGCTCTTTCACCGTCTGACGACAAAAATTCTTAGTAAATTGCACTGAAACCTTAGCATAAGCCATGTTGACATTCCTGCACATGTGAAACATTGATGTATTATATTGTATAATGGAAAAGGTACTGACGTTTATAATGATTTATTGTTATAAAGGACATCACTGCTTGCATATATTGTTTTGCTGTAAAGAACATTGCCACTTGTAGGCTATATATTTCAGTTGTATAGTAGAAAGGACATTGACAATAATATTATGGGTATATTTTAGCTGTACAAAGGAAAGAACATTGATGCCTGTATAGTAGGGTGGATCGAATTTTTTTCGTCTAATCAGTACATAATAGCGAGGGAAAGTTGCCTTTTGTATACATAAATGACTGTATAAAATTGTTTTGGGATTTCGAGAACATCTTGAGGTTCCCCAACGAGATCACAAGTCGTGTGTATTAGACTAGCAGAAAATGTACATCTCGCATGCAATTTTTAACTAAGCCTGCTTATTCCTTGCTATTTGTGCATCATATGACGGCTGGAATAGTAAGAATCTATGACAGCATGCTTCTATTTTATTATATTGTGTTGTATTTGACCATTTATAAAGCGCTATTCTCAGCAAAATACTTTTAGAAGCCCCGTCCCATGCATTGCGTGCAACACCAAAGAAAGGCAGGATTTGAGATGAGACAGAGATGATAAAAGACTTCCGGAGAGATTGGCGGAGATAACTGATGGTGGAAGTCCATATAGAGAGCATCTATGCAGCAAAGCATCTGCATGAACTGAGCCATGGCAGTCCTCCCGCAGGAACAAAGAGGTCAAGCTAACTCAGGGTATCGAAGAAGGATCAGAAAAATGGCAGAGAGAGAGAGGCGATGTATGAAATTGCAGAGATGCCTCAGACCAAGGACTAATGTGAATTGAGCGATGAATGTGAATTTACAAGGTGCCGACGCCGTAGTATGGTCATTTTTTTGTTTTTAGACACGTGTCTTATTATAGCCTTTATACAGTGTCAGCATGCAAGGCTGTACCGACATTTATATGTCTAGAATGGCCTCACCTCCCTCTGGTCACATGCACAGAGGAGGAAAATGGCATTTTGTCTATATTAAACGGTTCAATATCATCTGTACATCCATGCTCCAGTTCTGTAGCTCATTCGTGCTTACTATGAGAAGTTGGGCTCGGTCGTGTAGTGCAGCCGGCGAGTTGCAGGTTTTGAATCCATCTCAAGCCGCACCGTGAGGACCTTGTGCAAGTCCTTCACTCGCAATTGCTCAGCGCTTCGGTGTGAAACCCCGATTCAGTGTGCGCGCTGCAGTCGGGAGCGTTTCTGATTAGCAATATTGAAGGGGCGCTATTATAAGTGCACATACATAGTACATTCATCCATGCATGAAGTTATAAACCACATATTCTTGCAGTAAACATCGTGGAGGTGTCGCATCGAGGTAGTTCAATATAAAAAGTTAAGCCGTCGTGCACTTTGTTGATACTTCTTCGATCCATTGAGTTGGCTTGACCTCTTCGTTCCCGCGGGAGAACTGCATGGCGCAATTATACATTTGCTTCGTTTCCACCAGCTTTCGAGTAATCTTGCAGCTGAATAGAAACGTACTGTCGATCCTATAAGTCAGCGTAATGCCCTTTTGCTCCTCTGGAAAACCTACTTCTTTCCATTACTACAGACGATTGTCAGAATGTGCGCAAACGCGGAATTTCTCACATTCTTAATATATGTTCATTGTCTTGAGCATTTGCTGAGGGGCACGACAAGTCAAATTAGACCTTCCAGAACTCAAATCTGACGAGCGTGAGATCCACGAGTTAATCGACTGGAAATACATACGCACAACAGAACCACCGCTGACGACTGATTTCTGAAGAAACAAAGGAAGCCACATGATTAGGCTAATGATCTTCACTGGCTCCCTATCTCCGCTGGAATCTGATACATGGTCCTGCTCCAAGCTACCAAGTTCCAAAAGTACCTAGCGAGTAGCGACCAAGTACTAATGTGACCTCATCGATAGCAGGAGATTTAACTTGCATCTCTTCGCTGCTTAATGCCTTTTCTCATTAATTTTTTCACCAGCTTGTCATACTGGGAGCACCTCTGAATAACTCTTCTGTGAGAATGGTCATAGTAGATTGTATTATATTTTGTGACTAGTTGACTTTCCTAACTTACCTTATCATACACAGGCTCTGGAATACTGCGTTCAGTTAGTTAGTTAGGAATCGTTAGCATCGCTTTGTGGAGCAATATTTTCAAAATCTCGATTGATGGTGCCAACATTAAAGAAATTCGATAATAGTGTCATGTTGCTTAAACGTTGAGGCAAATACACATTTGTGCACATGAGTTCTGCCTAAAAATATGCTCAATAACTTGATAATATGTTAAACTTACTTGTACTTGTAATACAAGACGTTGCCATTGGCGATGATTCACGATCATCCATAAGATTTTCAATGCCTTCATACAGGCCCCATATAGCAAAACTTCAAAGTCTTTGGGGAATCTCAAGATGTTGCACAATAATTACCAAATAATTACTGTGTGCTTGTAATACCATTTGGCAACTTTCCCCCGCTATTACGAGCAATTATTCAATAAAAAGTTTTTTGTCCATTACATTCGAACCACCCTATACTGTATAGCATCTATATTTTAGTTGTTGAGTGGAAAGGACAGTGCTGCAACTTGTATTATTTTTGCTGAAGTTTTCTTGTGTTGAAAAAGTTATCAAACTGTCTTTTTGTTTATCTTACTAATAGTTCAACCCATTCGTTTAGCGTGATAGTAAGTTTGAAATGTTTGCCCAGTGAATGGGTAGCTTAGTAAACTTGTCTATTCAAAATAGATGAGTGAGTCTTAACCCTCGGGCTACCAAGGGGGGCTGTTGCCACCATCATAGGTTTTTCCCAAATAATACTTGTTTCGTTTGGAATAAAATGTTGACGTTTTAGGTAGCTGTAGAGGGTTCATTTGCACACATTTTGAAGTAAAATTTTGACGATACTCCATACCGTTCAAAAGTTATAGGCTACCCAATATACCCGAGGTACTAGGGGGGTGGATACCACCCCCTAAATAATCGGCTATATATTATCCGTCGTTTACTATGAAGAGACACAAATTATACCTTTCTATAGAGGAAATGTAGGGCTACATTTCCATGTCTTTTGACAACCGGAAGTGCTCAAAATAAATTAGAATATATATAAATAGGTTTTATTTTTGTAAATATTTTCATGTTTTTTCTATTATAGCGTATTCATAATTTGTTTTTGAAGCATGGGCGGAAACCTAGGGGTACAGGGGGAGACGTCCCCCCAATAGAGGTGTTGAAGGGACGGCCCATGCATTTGCCCCCCCCTCCCGATCGTTGAGCATCACGACTAAAAAAGGTCATCAACTGATTTTTGGGCGGCGAAAATATAAAATTTCGTCACGATTTTTCGCCGGACGACTAAAAAAAAGGTCGTCAGAAATTTTTGCCGGCAAAAGATGGAAATTTTTCGGCGACACTCAGCCATTCCTCCGTCAAAAAATCTCGCGTCTTTCTGTTCCGTCCCCAAATCTCCGCCCAGGTTTTCGCCCATGTTTTGAAGAGAAATAAATTACGCCATTCCATACAGGGCATGAAGGGATATTTTTCACACCAACTAATGTGACTTTTTATTACCGGAAGTGCTCAAGATAAATTAAAATGTGTGAAAATGTTGGGATTTGTACAATGCAAATCGATATTTGTGTAAACTTTGTCACCAGCTAATGAACTTATATTAGCTGAAACAGATATTGAATATGAATACATACATTCATACATACATACATACATGCATACATACATGCATGCATACATGCATACATACATGCATACATACATACATGCATACATACATGCATACATACATACATACATACATACATACATACATACATACATACATACACACACACATACATACATACATACATACATACATACATACATACATACATACATACATACATACATACATACATACATACATACATACAAACATACATACATACACACATACATACATATATACATACATACATGAATACATACATAACTAGTAACATACATGCATGCCTTCGTACATATATATACATATATATATTTCCAAACATACATACATAAATGCATACATACATACATACATACATACATATATACATACATGCATACATACAAGCATACAAATATACATACATACATAATTACATATATTCATGCCTTCGTACATACATATATATTTACAAACATACATACATATATGCATACATACATATCTACATTCATACATACATACATACATACATACGTCCATACCTATGCACACACACATACATACATACATACATGCATACATACATACATACATACATACATACATACATGCATACATACATACATACATACATACATACATACATACATACATACATACCTACATACATACATACATACATACATACATACATACATACATACATACATACATACATTCATGCAAACATACACACATACACACATACATACATATATACATACATACATGAATACATACATAACTAGTAACATACATGCATGCCTTTGTACATATATATATATACATATATATTTTCAAACATACATACATACATAAATGCATAAATACTTACATACATACATACATACATACATACATACATACATACATACATACATACATACATACATACATAATAACATATATGCATGCGCGCATGCATGCCTTCGTACATACATTCATATATACATACATATTCACAAACATACATACATATGCAACGCATACATACATACCTACGTTCATACATACATATATACATACATATATACGTCCATACCTATGCATACATACATACATACATACATGCATACATACATACATACATACATACATACATAAATACATACATACATACATACATACATACACACATGCATACATACATACATGCATACATGCATACATACATACATACATACGTACGTACGTACATATATACATACATGAATACATGCATGCATACATACATGCATACAGATATACACACATACATACATAATTACATATATATGCATGCGCGCATGCATGCCTTCGTAAATACATTCATATATACATATATATTTACAAACATACATACATATATGCATACATACTTACCTACATACATACATACATACATACCTATGCATACATACATACATACATACATACATACATGCATACATACATGCATGCATACATACATACATACATACATACATACATACACACACATACATACATACATACATACATACATACATACATACATACATACATACATACATACATACATAGTTACATACATACATACATACATACATACATAATTATTAACACACATTTTCAAAACACACAGTATCTAATATTCTGTCCATGCATAAGTACACGTTTTTTGGAATCATAGAATCCCCAGGTAAAAAATTATAATTTCAAGGTAGATTCATATATTTTAAAACCTAAGTATATCATTTTGTGCAGAAATGAATGCTCTATCCATTTGGTTTATTGCAAGTTAAGATATCTCAAGCCAAACCCAAAATCCATTGGAGTGGTAATCACCCCCACCATGGTAGTCCATGTTACAAAAAAGCTTGGTAGCCTGAGGGTTAAAGATTGATTGCATTAAGATGTTGCAGAAATGATAGAGTCAATGACCACTGCATAAACCTCTCACTTCTAATGTCTAAATCGTAAGAACACTTTTGCATCAACTCATACTTTGCTTCCTCTTACTTAAAGTCATCTCAGCTACATGGTGTATAATAAATGCAACGAAGAAATTTTCATTATCATTTAATACAACGACCAAAGATTTAATGACAAAAGGTATACGGAAAGCGGACATTTAAAATATAGTGTTCGAAACGTCTCTTTTGGTAAATGATAAAATTTAGCTTGGAAAGGATTACACATGTTACAGTTCAGACAGTCCAACTGATTCAAAAGACCTAAATAACAATAGGAATTTCGAAGGTTCTCGAATTTTATAGAATAACGACATCAAAGCATTATAGGAATATAAATTAATGGCGTGGCTAATTAGCATATCAATGAGGTCACGTGTCAATTTGGTGACTTTCTATTGGTCGTCTCTTTCATCACTAATAGGTTTTGGCGGGAAAATCCCAAAAATTACTAATAGTCCCACTACTCACGTGCAACAAGTTAATATATGCCAAACATAATCCTTTCTGGTCACTATGCCCTACAGTGCTCTTATGTCGTATGTGCAATTTCGTGAGAAGCAACGCACACAATGTCTTTGTATAATCCAATACACGACTGAGAAAATAGATTAAATAGTCACGTCAAAAAATAAACTAACTAGAGAAAAACTTTAAAAAACACTTATTTCACACAAGCACTACAATCACAAAAGCGTATGTTTTTTCCAATAGTAATATACTCAAACAAATGAATGCTCAGTAGGCTATCCAGTTGACGGATGAATTTTGTCGGAAAGATTATTTCTGGAAGTCGTATTGCAGCCTTTACTTTTTTGGGGATAACTCCTACTTATTGTAGCCTACTACTCGGCTAACTGCCAACGATACGGTTATCATAGGTTACTGATTTCTTCCACTTCTTCAAATCGTAAATAACTAGAAAGATCGACTTAAAAATGGATCCAATAGTCGTGATAATGCGATACATGACAGCTTTTTTAAAATGCGTGCAAACTACATTAGGCCTAATCTAAGAAATCAATTACAAATTTCACAGAAAAATGTCCTCAACACAATGGATAATAACTCGAGTACCCTCGATATATAAAACATCTAAACATTTCCATATTATAAACCAAAAGCATCAAAATAATCATGTCCGTAAAAATAAGAAAAAACTCAAATACAGCTAAATATTAAGGTTATCATATCACTTCTTTTTCTCGGAATCATGAAAAGGCCTACTGAGAAAGACCCTCTTTATGAATTTTATGAATGAATAAAATTACAAGAAAGAGACTTGTTGCATTCAGGAAAGTAGAAATTTTCCTTTACTGCTTTCGTCGGATGACTTCTTAAAATGCTAATCGGACAACTATTAACGAATTAAAATTATGTCTAGAGGTCGAATTTCATGATCAGAAAAAGGCGTAATAGAACACACCTACGAATACGCATAAACTAAACGTGATCAAATAAATTAATTGCAAATTTCTCAGAAAAGGTCATGCACATTATAGAAAATAATTCATGTGCCATGATTGCAGTAAGCTTATATCGGGTTTACTTTAGACTAGGTTACATGAAAAAGCATTTTCACACTGACATTGCAAATGCACAAAACAATCATTCTGAAATAATTACTAAGAAAAGTTCAAGTAGCCTACAACTAACTGTTAAAAAAGATAAAGTTAAAAAACGCTAAGTGCTGGAGTCAAAGGGCTGGAAACAACAAAGTGTTGGGGTCAAAGAGTTCATTCAACTCGAATTAATTCCAAAGGTGGACTCTCACAATCCGGAAGAGGATGTTCTTCAACTCCGGAATGTGGACGAGGATCCTGGACTTCTGATGTTGGTTGGACATTCACTTTTGCCTTCATTCTAATCCTTCTGCTGGATATCTTACCGATGAGGTTGTAGATAAACAGATCCAGAAACTCGAAGAAGGAAAGAATGCTTCCTCCGAGAAACAGCCCGAAACATCCGCCGAAATCACCTGAACATTTTTTTAAACAGCGTTTGAATATAATATAATATTATGTAGTCTTATCTGCTGTAGACAGCATGGCCTATAAGAGCTGATGAAGAGATACCCAGGTCAAAAGTTCATTATCATAATACAGGGTGTCAATTAAGAAGTAAGTAAGTAAGTAAGAATATTCTTTATTATACATGTACCACCAGCAAACGCACAGTAGTTTACAGAGGAAATAGCCTAAATAATAGAAAAAAACATTTATGCAAAGTTATATAACATTCGCATAATAAAACTGTTTCTGGCAAAAGAATCAACTCTAGGAAGGGTTAGATTATGACTTGTGGCCTTGGTCGAGTATTGTATGGCGTGACCTTAATGGGAGGGAGGAGGTCGTGAAGAATGTGACAAGGATTTAAGAGGATAGAGCGGAAAAGAGCAGAGTCAGCCCTAGAACAGAGAGTGTCAAAACTAGGAAAATCGGTTGGAAGAAAGCTTGAACGGGTCAATTTTCTTAAAAGACCGTTAAGACGTTTACGCTCCATTGCGTTGGCAAACCCACACCAAACGGGGGAGGCATAAAGTAATCTTGCAATGGTAGTATCTCTAACAACATCAAACAGACGTTGACCATGGAGACCGTGGGCAACTAAAACACGTAGAGCAAACATGGATTGCCGGGCTTTACAGCATATTTTGCTAATTCGAGCCTCAAAGCCAATCCGATCAGAGATGGTGACACCCAAAACAACCATCTGCTGGACCCTTTCGATGCCCGAGATGGGGGGAGGGAGAGCAATAGCTTTAGACCGAGGTCGCCTGATGATCATTTCACTAGTCTTAGCTTGATTTAGTTTTAGATTGCTAATGGATGCCCACTGGGATATATGGTCAAGTTCTGAAAGAGTGGTGTCAATGCAAGAAGCTGGGATCAGCAAGTAGCTATCATCAGCATAATTATCATGTTTGAAGTAGGCCTAGGGACTATAGGCAGGCTTCCCATTGACTAATATATGTTATCCAGTGTAGATACAGGCGCAGTCTTAGTGGAATAGCCTTGGCGGTAAGGCGACTGAAAGCGACTAGAGTTAGACTATAAATAAGTTGCAACGTTGTTTTATCTCTATTTGACTAAATATAGTTTTCTCAAACGATATGAGATGGCTCCGTGTAGACCTTGGAAGTGATAATGGACTTACTCAGGAACTGGACCATGTCATATCCAGTTGTCTGCTCAATGGTTCGATACTTCAGTTCTCCGTAGAAAATGTCGACTTCGAGGAAATTACTCCTAAAGAAACACAGCAGCAGCAAAGAAAGACACCCAACTTTTAACAATAAACTTATAAACCTACGACTAACAGATTATTCCAATTTCACGTAACCTCTTCCCTGCGGAGGACGACATCCTATCGTCATAAAACTTTAATCTCGTAGGCGGATGACGACAAACTATCGTCATGACTGTATACATATATTATTGTACCGCCTACGGGATTAAAAGGTTGTCGCAGCGAAGGGGGCAGATTCCATTAAGTGCCCCTTCTGAAGATCTGTAGAGTTGTTCCTTAAGTGCGCTTTTGCCCTCCTTCTGTTTAACGACACTGTGTCATAAAATGGCATTTGATATCATCAAATATGATTAGTGTCGCCCTCCTCCTTTCAGCAGGCCTGGAACTGGCGCTGTAGGAGTGCAAACAGTTACGCGTTTGTGCAATCAACTGCATATTATTTTATACCCGACAAAGCTGTCTCCGATGACAGTAGAATCGTTGAACTTGGTCAGCTGCTGGTTGAGAGTATTGACGCTGTCGATGACGACCTGTTGTGCTGCGCGGAGCTCCAGTTGGACATTGGTCAGCGTCTGCTTGAGAATCGAATTGTAAGCACTGACGATCATTGGAACAACAGTTGCAGATCTCTTGACGAGTGCAGCCATAGTCTTGTCGTCTCCAACTATCGGTCCGATGTCATTGGGGTCAAAACGAAACACAGCTATCTGCACAAATACACATACAGTCTATGCAATGGAATGGGTCTCCATGGCAGGCAATTAAGAATACATGTACATGTATAATATATGGATCATAAAAGTGGAAATTGGTGCAAGTGGATTAACTTACTTTGTTTACAGATGAAGACGAGAAAATAGACAGATGGAGAGAATACATCGAAGAACTGTTATGAAAAAGACAATAGACCAGCAGATGAAAAAATTAATGAAAACAATGAAAATCCCGAGAATCCCGAAGAATGGGGTCCTCACCTGATACGAGAAGAGTGGAAAAGCAATAGAGGAATTAAGGAATGATGAGGAAGCAGAGGGCATAATAATAATAAAAGGCCAGCGGAGATGCTAAAGAACTTGGGAGAAAGCAACACCGGAATTGGTATCCATGTTCCAGCAGATAATACATCTGTGGAATGGCCACAAGATTTCATGCAAACTGATACCCATTCCAATGAAGACAAATGCCGAGGAATGTAGCGACCACAGGACAATAAGCCTCACATCACATGCATGATCAAAGGCAATGCTGAAAATATAAACACGAAGAATGAAGGGCAAAATAGGGCAACAGAAATTATAGAAGGATAAATTTGGATTAAGAAGAGGAAGAGGGACACGAGATGCAATTGAAGTTCTGAGATCACAGGAAGAGAGACGTCTGCGGTCTGCTTTATGGGGCGCCGTCACAAAATGGCGCAGGACAAAACGGCGCAGGACATATCGGCGCAGACAGAATGGCGCAATTCAAAGTACCCCGACAAAACGGCGAAGGCAATACGGCGCAGAAAAAAGATTATGATACCCGTCTAGTGATAGTTTGCTTATTAAAGAGCAAGCTCACTACGAATTGAAGATTACACTGGTCAACACACAAAATGTATCCTGGATGAAAATATCAAATCTTAACTAATTTTGGGGTGCTGAACACGAATATGATAGTAAAATTTGTCGATTAGCTCTCGTTCAGGAGAGACAGAGATGGTTACGTACAAATGTCTCAGCATGCATTGAGTCGGCCTACATATGTGGGTCATGACCATTAATTTTCTCAACGCTGTATTTCAAACTACATATTACAACACAATAATGTGTCGTAATTCATTAACCTGCCATGAAACCCCTCCCCAGTGAGCAAGAAAATTCCCATAGTACGGTAGTTAAAAGACGAGAAATTGGCCAGTGACTTTGCTGTTCGAATGGTTTGGAGAGAGCCAAGCAATCATGCATATGACTACTACTTTTGCATGGTTCCACCTACTTCTGCATTCATGACAAGGAAATGGAAGTGGTCAATAGCGTACCCCCGATATACCATGTGCAATCCGACCCACTCTGCATGGTGAAGGATTTCCCGTTCCGGATCCACCGAAAGAATTTTTAATTGATTCAGACGATGAGGAGGGAAACGAAGCGACTTCGGGTTCTCCGCAGCCTTCGACGTCTAGGGATGACCCTTACGTCTGCCAAGGTGTATCATCTGTGCCACACATTCTCACCCAGGGTAAACTGAACGATCTTGTTCGCCTCCTGGATCTATCCAAGGCCAAGGCGGAGTTACTTGGATCAAGATTTAAATTAATGGAATCTTCTCCCAGAAAATGCCCGAGTGACATTGTTTCACACTCGTCATGGGCAGTTTGAGGAAAATTTCACCAAGGAAGATGACCCTGTCTTCTGCTTCAATGTAGATTGTCTGACGAATGCCCTCGGAATCAAACATGACCCTCAAGAATGGCGACTATTCATAGACTCCACGAAATTGAGTCTCGATGCGGAGCTGCTGCATATTGGAAACCAGCTTTCATCCATTCCCGTCCACATGAAGGAAACCTACGACAACCTAAAATACCCGTTGAATTCTGTTCAATACAGCAGGTATGGATGACATCTGTATTGTGACTTGAAAGTATATTGGCTTTCTTGACGAGTCCACAGCTTGGATTATACAAAATATTGTTGCTTTCAATGTGAATTGGACAGTCGAACAAGGACCTTGCACTAAGTGAGGAGAAACTGGCCTGAGAGGAAATCTCTGGGCGTCGGAGAGAAGTAGGCTATGTGCAACGCCTAGCAATGGTTGACACCCAGACACACAGTCTTGCTAGTGTAATACTTGGCTGCCAAATTCCCTGGCGAAGCAGAAATTAAAGAAGGAAGTTTTGTTGGTCCTCAGATCAGTAAGATAGCTAGTCAGAGATGAGATTTTGACAACCTGCTTCAGGGCGACAAGAAACAAGCTTAGGATTCGTTTCGTCTGGTGTTAACTAACTTCCACTGGATTGTCAGGGCAGAAAACTACAAGGATTTGGTTACGGACATGTTGTCTATGACCCTATGTATCACACGAACGTTTTCAAGAAGACATTGCAGACATGGAAGACGATACAAGAGAAACTCCCATGTTGGCTGACTACATATATGGGCCTACTATGTGGCGCACGGTGGTGTAGGGGTATGTTCAGTGCCTTGGAACCGGAAGGTTATGGGTTTGAATCCACCTCAGGCCACCGCGTAGGGACCCTTTAGAAGCACTGTGAGCAGTCCTTCACTCGCAATTGCATATGCGCTTCATGAAACTCCTATTCAGTGTCCGTGCTGTAGTCGGGAGCGCTTCGGATTAGGGTCTTGAAGAGGCGGTGTAGCTAGTGCTCTTACAGTCATACATAGGCCTTCTTGTACGCTCACCAGACATAATCCTGAGCAGTTATACAAGAGATAGTGGGATGCAGAAGCGAACATTTACCGGTACAAATGTCATATGTACGCATTGTTCTATTTATAGAAACTCTTGATGATATCAGAGAAACTGGAGCTAACTATTGAATTTCATTGTCATATTCGTGTTCAGCACCTTAAAATCTGTAGGAAATTATGAATTTCATGCAAGATACACAAATTTCATGAAAATTTGTTGCCCAGTGTTATGAGATAGGCATCTCGTTCCGGAATCCGGCAAAGAGGCGAATCCAAGTCAGAATATTTTCGCTAATATATACAGTGTGGGCCATAAAAAAGTAACCCATAGGGTTTTTAGCCCATGTCTTGGCCAAACAAAAGAATTTTTAAATGAAACTGTACAGTCATAAATGGAATTCGTATAATTTTGCGTACAATGGTCAAATTTGAACAAAATATTTCAAACAGAACAAAAGTTATATCACTTTTAGTGAGGCCACCCACCGTTTTTTGACCATTCAAAAACGTAAAGCAAACAAAAAGTAACAAAATGATATTATGAAGTCTCCTCTCAAGTAATTGTTATCAAATTTATATATGTCTAATGTCTGTCTAGTCGCTTGGCAAGTGCAAGTTAGCCAACTAGGAAGTGAGGAACTAGGTTCTGATGTTTCAAAGCTTGTTTGCCCAATGATGATAGCAGATGATGATAGTGACGACATCTTAACCAATCAAGATAGATGCCTAACGAACTGACTGCATGTATGTATGTATGTATGTATGTATGTATGTATGTATGTATGTATGTATGTATGTATGTATGTATGCATGCATGCATGCATGTATGTATGTATGTATGTATGTATGTATGTATGTATGTATGTATGTATGTATGTATGTATGTATGTATGTATGTATGTATGTATGCATGTATGTATGTATGTATGTATGTATGTACATACCCATAATGACTCGACGATGACTGATCCCAACTGCTGACTGACTCTCTCGACAGTCTGACCGTCTGAGCCTCTCAACGACTTGACTGATTTCTTGCTGACCGCTGCATCTCCTCTGTGTACGGGCAGTACGGCATGCAGCCTCGGCCTTCTGACCGACTTTCTAAGCTGTCTGAACTCTTACCTCTCTGCTGACTGAATCCCGACTCCTGACTGATTCAATCTTTCCACTAGACCTCGGCAGCTTCCAGCTTCTTCATCTATGTGTCCTAACCTGATTGGTCGATGACCACTCTCTCAGATCCGTTGCTATAGCCAATCATCTTATTACTCTCTCTCTCTCTCTCTCTCTCTCTCTCTCTCTCCCTCCCTCCCTCCCTCCCTCCCTCTCCCTCCCTCCCTCCCTCCCTCCCTCCCTCCCTCCCTCCCTTCCTCCCTCCCTCCCTCTCTCTCTCTCTCTCTCTCTCTCTCTCTGTACTATCTTATATCTTATGTGTTAGCTGCGCCACTACACATATGTGTTAGCTGCTCCGCTACACATACATACATACATACATACATACATACATACATACATACATACATACATACATACATACATACATACATACATACATACATACATACATACACACATACATACATTTGATAGAGTGTGCCGGGTAAGCAGGTCTACAGTACTTATCGCAGAATTTGCGCGTCTTCCTAGCCATTGTGTTATTTATTTTCTAATACTTGAAATGTAAGCAAAACAAAATATCTGACTTCTAAAAGGTCAAATTAATATTAGAAGGTGTTCTAAAATAGAATAACATAAGAAATTATTGCAGTAATTAACACCTATTACCAGAATTTGCTAATCACATCAACGTCATGTGGTGGGGTGCAAATTGCACCCCCGATGAAACTGTGCTTGCAAAAATTGACGTCAACTCTTTTTTAAAATTTTTTATGCATGACTAGAGGGGAAAATGGCACACTTACAATGCCCTAGAAGATAACTGCTGAAATTATGATAATAACACGTGAGTAGCCATCGAAACGGCCTTGGGATGCAGTTTGCACCCCAAGGAGCCATTGAGGATTAAGATTTTCCACAGCGCTGGTCTGTAGACAAAGTCAAATGCGGCTTTGAGGTCCACGTAGTACGTGGACCTCAAAGCCGCATTTGACTTTTTTTGACGTGGCATGTACGCTGCATACATCGGTTTCCGATACTCCCGCCTTCTTTGAGCTATCAGGTTGAGTGTCAATATTCTGTCGATCGTCGACCTGTCCGGAGTAAATCCACTCTTCTTCTTCCTTCTTTTCTCGTGCAGCACCTTCAACCTGATCCATCAGGAGGCGAGCAAACACCTTACCCGGAACTGACAGTAGTGAAATACCTCTGTAGTTACCACACTCAGTTCGACAGCGTTTGCCCTTGTAGATTGAGATTATAATACCAACCCTCCAATCCTTTGGGATCAGCTCCTGCTCCCAGACATTGACAAACAGATGATGAAGTGAACCTGCGCATGCCTCCCCTCCCATCTTTAGCATCTCTGCAGTGATGTTACAACAGCCCGGGAGCTTTGTTGCACTTCATTTTATTTATGGTCAACCGAACTTCCAGCATCTGTGGGCACTCCACGTTGACGCTCACGTCAACATCCCCACTCCCCAGCCTCCTCCGCAGCTCGGTCCAGCTCCTCTGAGTGAGCAAGCGGCGGGGGTCGGGAGGGCAGTCCACTAAAATACTCCGTACATCGCTTCAATTGTGCAGACTTATCCATAAGTGGACACCCTTTTGCGTCCATGACTGGCATCGTGGTCGCTGGACCCTTTCCACACAGTTTTCTAACAAAGCCATAGGCATCACGGTGTTTATGTTCATTGAAAGAGTTTTCGGCCTGTTCAGCAATGCCATCAACCCACTTCTTCTTGTCATTCCGCAGAGCATTGCTTCGTGGCGCATTCACCAAGCACCGGAAAACTCAAAAAATCTACGAATTTACTGCTCAAATTGGGCATTCAGTTTAAAATTCGCGCCACCATGACGTGGACTCGACCGATACGAACAAGTACTTAGGTAAAAATTATTCCTATTATTATTTCTTCGTTTAATAGCGATGGTAGACTTTAAATAATAGGCTATATTTTTTAGCTTAGCAAGATCTAGGCTTAAAGTCTAAAATCAAGGTCTAAGCTTAGTTTAATAAATGCTGAATTTGTTAGTGAGAAGTGGAAAACAAGTGATGTAGGCCTACATAAAATTATCAAATAGTTTGTCATTGATTAGAGTAGAGTAGGCTATGTATGGCCATTCTGAGCTATTCGGGTTTTATATCGCAAGAATTTAAGACCGGTAATCATCATCGAGCATGGATTGGAATTTGACATGAGCTACTTCATTATTCAGATGAGAGGTGGAGAACAAGTGTTGTAAATTTGATAAATTGGCTGAGAAATCCTAGAAAGTTATCTAAAGCCTGTGATGTTTAAACTAATAAAAATGACGTATATATATATATATATATATTCGTTTAATGTGAAAAAACAGGTTGACAAGACCGCAACTCAGTAACATGAAAGGGAGCATTACGGGTTACACAGTCGCTTGTTGAGAAGGCACTTAAAGAGGACTCTTGGAATAAAGTTTTTAAGTCAGTAAGTTCTTACTGACTGTGTTTTAAAATGTTTAAACTCCTGAACTGATTAATGGGCAAAAAGGTTTTGGAGATTAGGTTACTTAGCCTAAATCGGTGACAAGACGATTCGGCGACAGATAATTCGGCGACAGACAATTCGGCGACAGACAATTCGGCGACTGACAATTCGGCGACAGACAATTCGGCGTCCAGACAATTCGGGGCCAGACAATTCGGCGCCGTTTGCGCGCGCCTTTCTATGACGAACATAAAACAGACGCAGTTACATGTGCGAAGATCAATCGAAATTTTTTAGATGGCATCGTAAGTGCTTGATACGATCGGATACCAAATAAGGGGAAGAGAACCTTCATCCAGCTTCTATTTCACCTATAGAGAATCTTCATCCAGCTTCCATTTATCTAACCTTCATCCAGCTTACATTTCACCTATAGAGAACCTTCATCCAGCTTCTATTTCATCAATAGGGAACCTTCATACAGCTTCCATTTATCTAACCTTCATACAGCTTCCATTTATCTAACCTTCATCCAGCTTACATTTCACCTATAGAGAACCTTCATCCAGCTTCTATTTCATCAACAGGGAACCTTCATACAGCTTCCATTTATCTAACCTTCATCCAGCTTACATTTCACCTATAGAGAACCTTCATCCAGCTTCTATTTCATCAACAGGGAACCTTCATACAGCTTCCAATTCTCTAACCTTCATCCAGCTTCCAATCCTCGAACCTTAATCCAGCTTCCATTTCACCTATAGAGAACCTTCGTCCAGCTTCCTTTCTATATAGGTGAAATGGAAGCTGGATGAAGGTTCTCTGTAGGAGAAATAGAAGCTGGATGAAGGTTCTCTATAGGTTAAATGGAAGCTGGATGGTCAGAGAAATAGAAGCTGGAAGATTAAGCGCTATTTTAAATAAATTTCCATGCTGGCGCCGAATTGTCTGGCACCGAAATGGCTGGGCGCCGAATTGTCTGTCGCCGAATTGTCTGTCGCCGAATTGTCTGTCGCAGAATTGCCTGTCGCCGAATTGCCTGTCGCCGAATTGTCTGTCGCCGAATTGTCTGTCGCCGAATTGTCTGTCGCCGAATTGTCTGTCGCAGAATTGCCTGTCGCCGAATTGTCTGTCGCCGAATTGTCTGTCGCCGAATTGTCTGTCGCCGAATTGTCTGTCGCCGAATTGTCTGTTGCCGAATTGTCTGTCGCCGAATTGTCTGTCGCCGAATTGCCTGTCGCCGAATTGTCTGTCGCCGAATTGTCTGTCGCCGAATTGTCTGTCGCCGAATTGTCTGTCGCAGAATTGTCTGTCGCCGAATTGTCTGTCGCCGAATTGTCTGTCGCCGAATTGTCTGTCGCAGAATTGTCTGTCGCAGAATTGTCTGTCGCAGAATTGTCTGTCGCCGAATTGTCTGTCGCCGAATTGTCTGTCGCCGAATTGTCTGTCGCCGAATTGTCTGTCGCCGAATTGTCTGGCGCCGAATTGTCTGTCGCAGAATTGCCTGTCGCCGAATTGTCTGTCGCCGAATTGTCTGTCGCCGAATTGTCTGGCGCCGAATTGTCTGTCGCAGAATTGCCTGTCGCCGAATTGTCTGTCGCCGAATTGCCTGTCGCCGAATTGCCTGTCGCCGAATTGTCTGTCGCCGAATTGTCTGTCGCCGAATTGTCTGTCGCAGAATTGTCTGTCGCCGAATTGTCTGTCGCAGAATTGTCTGTCGCAGAATTGTCTGTCGCAGAATTGTCTGTCGCCGAATTGTCTGTCGCCGAATTGTCTGTCGCCGAATTGTCTGTCGCCGAATTGTCTGTCGCCGAATTGTCTGTCGCCGAATTGTCTGTCGCCGAATTGTCTGTCGCCGAATTGCCTGTCGCCGAATTGTCTGTCGCCGAATTGTCTGTCGCAGAATTGTCTGTCGCAGAATTGTCTGTCGCCGAATTGCCTGTCGCCGAATTGTCTGTCGCCGAATTGTCATGGAACCGCCTAAATCATGCAAGATCTTCCTACCGTATTTTTTTAGATTTTCTATCTCAATTGGCATTCAGCCAATAGATGCTATGATGTGTAGAATAGTTAATTAGATCAGTGCAACTTACGGATTTGTCTTGAAGCATCGGAATCGGACTTCTCCACAAAAGCAATCCCCTGGCGAAACTGTAGACAGTTGTTTCATTGCATGAGAAATATGTCTGCAGATTGTACAAGTAAAACATCAGCTGAGGATAGACAGAAATGATCCTCGATTCAATGGCGTTTATGACGGACGTCACATCCGATAGAACTGAAGTCTCGATACCAGACAATGCATCGTTGATGTGAAGTAGCAATCTGCTGTTCGACTGAAGCAGAAATTCATTCGAAAGCTTGCGTTTCGTTAGACTTCCGTTTTGATATGCAACCATCAGATCGTCCAACCATCTTGCATCTGCCATGAGTGTGTTCATCGACCGCGTTGTACTTGCCATGTCGACCGTCGACACGGTCCGATCAACAGAATTGAGGAAGGACTGGAATGCCTTTAACACGTCTTCGTATTCCGCAATGCAGCCCATGATTTGCGAAATATATAATTGCAAATTTGACATATCTCCCATTAATTGGTAATCGACAGATTCTTTGCATATTGGCGATGAACTTGCGGTGCTTGAAAATGATTTGGAGGATGAGCTATATGCAGCAATTGTTGAAGATGGAATAGGATTAGATGTAGCATTGTCGTTTCGACTCATATTGGCAGATCGAGTAGCCGAACTATCTGGCATTTCGCCGGTAGTGGAAACCATTGAATTGCTTGGCATTCCATTTCCAACGAGAGTATTTGGATCACAGTTAACCGGTATGTTCGTGATAATTGAACTTATCACGATGTCTAAAGAATGTTTGAAGCTGGAGCAGTGCTGCATGAAAACGCGAATTCCTGGGCAAAACTCTGGTGAATAATGGTAAAAATAGTACTCTTCTAGTAATAGTGATAGACGGTGTAGAATGTCTTTCAGGGCAGAATATTGATCTACTGTGTAATGTCCTTTCTCAGTCATGCTTAGCCACTGTGACAGCTGCTGACTTATGGAAATCATCTCATCTGATATCCTCTGAAAAGAATCCTTAGGACCGTAGGTGTAACAACGAGAGTAGGGCTCAACGAAGTAGGCGCTGGAGTAGACATCGCTTCCAGCGATCTCAATTAATTTGTTGACGGCCTCTAAGACGAGACTCGTCACAGATGTAGCTGGGTTTAGTACTGTTTGATAGATAAGAGTCTTTACTTGTCTATGGCTGGTAATCACTGACTCCATGCAAGAGATGGTCTGCATCAGTTCTGCTTCGTTTACTCTATGAGCGATTTCCAGGCTTTGCCAGTAACTTTCCCGTATGCTGTCTGTGTTCAAGAGGGTATTCGCAATGCCCGTGCTGGAAAGTTGAGAAGAAGATAAGGCAGTTGCGTAGGAAAAGACAAGACATTCGTCCGGACATTTGCAAAGGCGTCGATCTGCAAAATTATAGACCGATTGCTTGGCGATTAAACGGTGTCACGACAACTGGTCCACTGACAACTGGTCCAACGACAACTGGTCCCCAGACAACTGGTCCAACGACAACTCGTCCACGAAATATCTATTCATCGACAAATGGTTAACGCCAAAATGTTCCCTTGGAATTTTTTAGTCGATGGGTTTTGCAGCTGAAATAGAAGCTGAATTAATGAGAAAACGTCTGTGAAATGGAAGCTGGATGAGGGTTATTTTGCAGGGGAAATAGAAGCTGGACTTATAAAACAGAACGCTAGGGAAATAGAAGCTGGATGAAGGTTCCTTTACAGGTGAAATAGGAGCTGGACTGATGACAAAACTTTTAAGAAATGGAAGCAGGATCAAGGTGCTTTTAGATCTGAAATAGAAGCTGGATGCATGTTGAAGTACATGAATAAAAATCATCAATCCAGCTTCCAATTAGGCTAGAAAACCATGAAAGTCGTTTCATATATCCAGCTTCTATTTCATAAATGAAGAGCCTTCATCCACCTTCCATTGCTCAAGCGCTTTCTCATTAATCCGGCTTCTATATCGGTGGACGAGTTGTCGTTGGACCAGTTGTCTGGGGACCAGTTGTCGTGGAGCCGATTAAATGGATATAACTGCCTGGAACAAAGGGTTGGCAAAAAACAATAAAAAAACAATAAGTTTTTTGGTAATGGTTTGGCCACAAGTAAGTCTTTTAAAATAAGATTTACAGGCTTAGAACATTTCACATCAACGCATAAATGGCAAAATCTTTCAAACAGAACTAAATTTATTTCTATTTTAGTGAAACCAGTCAGACCACCCACCCTTTTGACGATCTAAAACATAACGCAGCAAAAAGTAACAGACCACGATTTTATTAAGTCTCAATGAGTGAGTAGCCTACTGTTTCACTCTACTGAAATCTAAGGGCTGACACTACCACACAATGAAGTTGCTTTCTTAACAACAATCGCTGTATTTTACAGATTGCCCCAAGCGATCTATCTTAGTCTGAGCAAATAAGGACTCTGCGGAATTCATTAATATAATCCTCAAAGTATGTCCTTCTGCTTTTGTGCCTGTCTTACTAAAAACTCGCGAATGAGCCACTCCAAAGATAAGTAAAATCTACCGAACGAGGACAATGCAACTATTTTTCTACTCAAACTGTCTTTTAATTCCGATATAATCATGGACATCTTAATTCTTCGCCATTTCTCTCAACGTTATTCGACAGCGGGATTAAACATGAGGCTGATAATAATTATTATATCCAGGTTTGGCGCTGAAACGAACACTCTCTTGCAATATGAAATTGACGCATTTTGACAACTAAAACCGTTTAAGCCTATCGAATAAGGGCGTGTCGGGAGATGCCGCAAGTTGACAAAGCTCCATGTCTACTCTTCCCTGACGAAGCCGGGTCTCTTATCCACTGTAATCTAATATTAATAATGATGAGCGTGCTTATCGACTTTGCCTTTAAAATGACATATGCAAATCATGCAAATCGAAATGGGTCTATTGTTTTCACATAATACGCAACTTGATATCTTACCAGTGGACGATTCTACACAGGACAGGTAGGTATCCAGCGAGCAAGCTTTCTCAGGACCTAAAATATGCAACGATTGTCTCGAATTACAATTCCGTACTAAATGAAGACGCGATTTTTTCCTTGCATAAATAGGCCTATATCATTAATCAATCATGTGTGCGATTCATAAAAAACGTTACCCTGTCTACGTCGGTCTGGTCGTCGCGCAGTCTCTCAGGGCAACCATAGTTGATTGGCGGCCGATCCCAGAGCGTCTGCTTTATGTGAGATTCCAGCATGCGCATGGCTTTCTGGCGTGCTATTCCCCTACAAAGGATACAGTGGACGAGAGCATGAATACCCTCTACAAGGCAATTGATGATCTTATGTCAGATTTATCAAAGAAATGATCTCATGGTCTGCCTGGAAGACTTCAATGCTGTTTCTGGATCTGCAAGAATTCCAAATGACTCTGTGCTGAGACCACATGGCAGACTTTGGCAGAGGGACCCAAAATGAAAACTCAGACGTACTGATCTCCTTCTGCAGGCAACATTGCTTGCGCATTGGCGGCTCTTGGTACCGTCGGAAAGATATCCACCGTTTCTCCTGGCACTCTGACGACGGCCATACCGGGAAGGAGATTGACCACATACTAGTAGGACCTAGATGGAAGTTCATGATGAGTTGCAGAGCTTTCAGAGGACTGGAGTTTCACACGGATCATCGCCCGGTGGTTGCGGTGCTCAGATTGCGTCTGAAACGCAACAAATCGGCGCATCTTCCACAGCAAAAAAGACAATTCTGTTGCACTCGGGGATCCAGCTGTTACATAATGGCATGTTGGGGCTCTCCGGGCGGAATTATACTCGATCTCTGACGTAGAGGAAAACAAACTATGGAGTCAAGCTGGAATCGATTCTGTAATGTGGCCTGCACAATTGCTGACAGCACAATTCCACATCTAATCTAGTCTAATCTAATATACTGTAATCTAATATAATAAAGCATTTGTAAAGCGTCATTCACAGGAGAGCTATTCAGAAGCGCTCTCAGCGTGACAGGCCCATGAAAAGGGAAATTTCTTCAAGAAGCGAAAAGATGTTGGTGAATTTCCTACAAGAATCCTGCCACGGATTTAAGAAGGAGGTGATTTTAAATTTAAGGACCAACAATAGCAAAAGTTCTATGTTGGGTAAATGAGGTTCGTGATATAGAAACAAATAGTTCAAAGCGGTCATCAGAACGAAGAGGGCGTGAAGATCTTGCAGAAAGAGGTTTACACATTAAGTCGCATAGGTATTTAGGCGCTTAGCCCTGCAAGGACTTAACCCTCAGGCTACCAAGCTTTTTTGTAACACTGACTACTAAGGGGGGGTGGTTACCCCCCCTGGATTTTGAGTTTGGTTTGAGATATCATAACATGTAATACACCATTTGATTCAGCATTCATTTCTGCACAAAATGGTATATTTAGGTTTAGAAAATATGAAGGCACCTCGAAATTATGAATTTTTTACCATGGTTACCCGTCGATTCCACAAAATGTATACTTACGCATAGGGAATATATTAGATTCTGCGTGTTTTATACATGATCTATATTATAAGGCAGAAACATTGTCTGTATGTTTATTTGTTTGTACGCTTTTGACTCTCCCCTGCAGAATAGGCTCGGAAATGAAACAGCGTCGGTTTAAAAAAATTATTGCAATCGATTCTTACCCAAACTATAAGGTCATCGCAACTATTTTCAGGTTTTAATTCCGTTTAAAACAAAAGTTATTAGCGTTTTAATACAGATTTCATCAATAATAACGCTTCAGTAAAGAGTCTACAGCCCATGACGTCATACCCGCCGAGTAATAATTTCCGCAGCGCCCCGCAGCGGCGGGTCACCTTTGGCCTTTTGGGGAAGCGGGGTGGGTGGGGGTTGGCGAAAACCCGAAATCTAGCGGTCTACGATGGGTACCACAGTGGAGTAGTGTTTAAAACCCTATATTTCCCGGGCAACGCCGGGTAACACATCTAGTTTATATATAAAAAGTAGTTTACATATAATAAAGTCCAATGTTCAACTATAAAAACTAGTAGTAAGTCAGTTTTATGTTCAATCAAAACAAAAAAACATGTTGTAGCCGCTGAAAAACGTTTACGCAGACATATCGGCTTGCGTTGTAAAAAAACCCAACATTTTCACACATTTTAATTTATTTTGAGCACTTCCGGTCATCAAAAGACAAATTATTTAGTATCAGAAAATAGCCCTAAATGCCCTCTACAGAATGGCGTAATTTATTTCTTTTAAGAAATAAATTATGGATAAGTTATAATAGAAAAAACATGACAATTTTTTGAAAATAAAACACCTTTATATATATTTTAATTTATTTTGAGCACTTCCGGTTATCAAAAGACAACTCAATGAGCATGGAAATATTAAAGGGCGGAAAAGTTACAGACGAAATTTTAGGAGGGAGGGTATCCACCCCCTTAGTACCTTGGGAATATCAGGTGTAACTTTTGAACGATAGGGGGCATCATCAACAATTTTAGCTCAAAATGTGTCCCATTTACAGCTACCAATTTTTTCAAAATTTTATTCAGGACGGAATGCGTTTGATTTGCGAAAAAACCTAGGGGGTGGCAGCCACACCCCCTTGGTAGCCCGAGGGTTAAGAACTAGGAGCAAGACCTTGTATCTGATTCGGGAAAAGATCGGAGGCCAGTGAAGGTCATGAGTCAAGTATGTAGATATATGCGAGTATCGAGGAATTCGGGCGATAATCTAGCAGCAGAAGCGATAATCTAGCAGCAGAATTTAGGACAGATTCCACAGATGACAAGCGAACCTTAGGAAGTCCGATTAGTAGAGAGTTACAGTAGTCAATTCGTGAGGAGTTAAAAGCATGTACCATAGTCGTAAAGACCTTGGAGGACACCGAACTTCTAATTGCCCTAAGTCGTCTCAAGTGGTAGTAACAGGAACGGGTCAAGAGTGACAGGTGTTCTGTAAATGTCAGAGCATTGTCAAGTGTGACACCCAGATAACGAACACTAGAAGAAAAGGTGAAGTCAGAAACTAATGTGGCCAGCAATTGAAGATCAAGCTTATGTATTTGTATTGTGGCGAAATTCGCCTGAGCAGCTGCCGCAATCCTCTCCCCTTCTCCTTCGCCTCCGCGGACTTGTTTACGCGTTCGCCGGCTTCGATTTGGAGGCCGTTTCGCGACGTCGTTCGCACGTGTGTAGAGGTCCCCTCCCCTCCTCCTTCGCCTCCAAAGTCCCATGTCCGGACCTCTGACGTCACAGACCCCCCTAGGGCGCATGTGCGGATCTGGCGCGCCATGTCTTCTCACTCCCTCCCTCGCCTCCAAAGTCTCCTGTCCGACCTCTGACGTCTCAGACCCCCCTAGTGCGCATACGTGGATCTTGCGCGCCAAGTCCCATCTCCTCCTGCGCTTCCCCGGTGTAAAGGTTTCAGATTACCCCCTCCTAAACACTACCCAGCTGCAAACTGTAAATTGCATCAATCATCGCATTTATTGCACTAAAGAATTTGAAAAAATCATCCCGCTTCTTGTTTTGGTCCGAAGATTTTCATGTGTCATCCCACTTCGTGGTTTGTTATCAATATTTTCATCTGTAACTAAAATACTATTCGCCGCTGAAGTTACAATGGAGAAAATGGCTTCAAGGCTATTATTTTTTTCGGATAAAAATATTGATAACAAAACACAAAGTGTGATGACGGATGATATTCTTCAGATATTGATATTCTATTGTTACCCCAATGAATTTTCTGGTAAATAGGCCCCACTAGCGGGATCATTCCCTTCGGGTAGCCTATTGGTTCTACCACACTCAGTATTGGTTGCTTACTTGTCCATATAATCGCAAATGTTAACTAGCAATCAATCACTGTGTGTACTATCCTGTAAGCAAAATTGTCTGCTTGTCTTTGTTTTTTTGGTGGATCAATAAACCAATTGAATTGAATTGAAAAAGACCAAAACAAGAAGCGGGGTGATTTTTCTGATTTTTTAGTGCAATAAATGCGATGATTGATGCAAATCTAGTTTCCGGGGGTAATCTGAAACCGGTTTCAAGTTACCGGGGGTAATGTTTAGGAGGGGGTAATTTGAAACCTTTACACCGGTCCGGACCTCTGAAGTCAAAGTCCCATCACCTCCTCCTTCGCCTCCAAAGACCCCGGTCCGGACCTCTGACGTAGCGGTCCGCTCCTCTCCTCCTGTGCATCCCCGGACCGGTCCCCTGTCCTCTCGGTCGTGTATAAATAGAGGCGCGCTGCATGAGTCCAGTCAGCTCAGTCGTAACCGGGAAGTCAGCGAGAGTCCAGTTCGTCAACCGCCGCAGTCAGAGATCCGGTCGGTCGTCAACAGTCGTCGTCGCAGAAGAGGAGCAGTCGTCGTTGCAGCTGTTAGTCGCCAGTGGGAGCTGCCGTGGCCGTCGCTAAGAATCGGTCTTCGGAGCTCGTCGTTGCCGCCGCCGCAGTACGCCGCTGCCGCTGCCGTGTAGTGTCCGTGTTTGTCGCAGTGGTGCGCCCCCGTAGTCAGCCATTGCTGTGGGAGCTGCCGTTGGGTGCATGACCGTCCGCTGCTGGGGTACGATTGTTCGCTGCGTATCACGTGCATGCCTGCTGTGACGTGTGTAGTAGTTGTGATCTACAATATATCGTCTGAAAATACTTCGTGTCTTCGGGTCTTCGTACGGTAGGGGGAGCACTGTTAAGCCCTTCGATAGACGATGGAGGCCGGACTTGCGCCCATCTGGAGCGACACGCAAGCGTTACCACCTGGTGGGAGAGTTCGCCATCCCCTCTCCTGCCAGCCGCGCTTGAGCGCGGGCGGTTTCCGTTACAGTATCTTGGTTCAAACCAAATCAATTGCGTTTTAGAAGGATTACAGATAAGTCTGTTTGCTGTGATCCAAAGGTGGGGATCTTGCAATAGAGAGCTCATCATTTCCGCCAGAGAGATCTGTTCAGGAGGTGAGCCATGCACAAGAGCTTGGACAGCATCAGCGTAAAGATGACCCCTGGTCTGTTGTTTATCGAGGACAAAGGGGATGTCTTCGGTGAAAAGAATATATAAAAGAGGACCTTGGACCGACCCTTGTGGGACACCTAAGTCAACCCTAACCCAGGGTGTTCTAGTGTTACCCAGGACAACCATCTGAGAACGATCAGTAATTTATGATTTAAATCAATTAAAAGATAAGCCAAATAAGCCAAATGAGAAGTGTAGACGCTGCAGAAGAAGCCTCTGCGGCATTTGACATGGTAGATCTACATGTCAAATGCCGCAGAGGCATCAAAGAGTGCAAGAAGAGATAGATGGGATCTATCAATTGCCGTGTAAATATCCGAAAGATGTTAAAAAAGAGTTTCGTTTCTGTCAAGTTTCTGTGCGTGCAGCAAGGCGTGGTTGAATCTCCGCAGCTAGTTTGGACATTGTGGACAAACGCAGGGAGGCTAAACTGATGGGCTACCTCCAACACTACAGGGTGCTGAACCACAAGAGGAGGAGGTTCCTTCGACATGATCGTCAGGAATTGGCGGACAGGATTGCTTTGGAGGGGGGAGGAGCTACTAGCGAAGAACCAGCCTCAGGGTGCCTTTAAAAACTTTCGGCGTCTGAAATATTTCGGGCCCAGAGTGTCTGCTCCGATCAGAGATTCTAGCGGCGAGCTGATCTCCAACATTAGTCATAAATTGGAACGATGGATGCAACACTTTGAAGATCTTCTGAACCGGCCGCCTGCAACTCCTTCGACATTTATTGCGGTAGAGACAGAGGCGTCCACACCCTCATGTCTCCTTTCATATGACGTTCCGGTCTTATCTGAGGTGTCCACAGAAATCCAAAAACTGAAGATGTGAAATGAACCCGGGGTGTGTGGTATCACACCAGAAATGCTAAAGTTTGGGGAGCCGTGCACTTCAGTCGAGCTGCTGTCGGGGTTCGAGGAGATATGCACATCTGATGAAAATCCTTCTGACTGACGCAAATGCATCCTCCTCCCACTGTACAGAGGGAGGATGTAGACAAACGCAGGGCAAAGGTGAAAGAACGAAGTGCAAAAACTAGGCCTACAGAAGCATCACACTCCTCCCGGTTCCTGGGAAAGTCTTCCTCCAAGTCCTACTTGAGCGGATGAAGCTGGTTATCCACGCCATCAGAAGAAGAGAACAGAGTGGATTCAAGCCGTGTCCTCACTATCAACATAGGCCTACTTGCCCAGAAGAGGAGAGAGTTCAGGCAGCCTCTTTACCCGGCTTACAATGATATCAATGCAGCATTCGACTATATTATAGCAGGCAACCAGTGTAAATGCGTTGGAATCTGTACTCATACATCTACTGTCAACTGACCTGGCATGTAGACATCTTTGCAGCCACATTTGACCAAAACAGATTTCGTTTTGCATTCTAGTTGACATTTGGCCGTTGTGTATCGGTCGGTTGAGTTGAAGAATTCGTAGTCCCTGGAAGAACATCTTCCCCAAGGAGGATCTAGATTTTGGAGCTAAAAGACACCAAAGGATACAGCATAAAATTCAATTTGAAATAGAATTTAGCTAAACTCCAACATCGATAGAACGCAACCACATCATAGCACTGGAACTTTAACTGTTTTTTTTCAAATCTGGTAAACATTTGAAACATTGTAATCTCCAAACCCCAAAACGCTTCTTTAAAAACAAGAGCAAGGCATCAGGTCATTCTCCAGTGTTTCCTCATGTCTTTGCTGCGGTCTTCCCAAGTGATAGTCGGAACTTCTGAAGGAGCGCTAAGCCCGGTTTCCGGAAGATCAGGTGTCTTGGTACGTGTACCCTCGTGGTATGAGGAGCGTTCACATACATGCGACCCTAACTTATAGCTTACGAGATGATCTCAGGTGTGAACCTGGGCTTGGTACTTAGGTTTTGCACGTGAGAGGAGAGGTGTGGCGATTTGGCGCCACAAGTCACGTGAGTTATTATGAACTATCGTGAAATGGGAAAAAGTCTCGTTGGTAAGACTGGTTTCTTGCTGTTCCTAACACGACTGCCCTGTTGGTGGGTCCAGGAACGTTTCACATCCTACGCCGTTAAGAAGCCGTCGTTCGGCTTGCCGGGGGTTGGTTCGTCTTCACAGGTGTGTAGGTTCTGCTTTGTATGTGTTCTTGTACTTGTTATAACGCCCCTTCAACAATCTACTCAGAGGCGCTCCTGACAGCATCCGCCGTCCGTCACTGCATCTGAGTCTCACGCCGAAGCGCTAAGAAATTGTGAGTGAAGGATTTCTCAAGGTCCCTACGCGGCTACTTGAGGTGTATTCGAACCTGCAACCCTCTGTAATAAACTGTAATAAACTGTTGACCAGTTAGTTTATTATTTTACTAGCTATAACTGAAATACCAATGTAATAAAGAAAGACGAACTGTCTAACTAGTGGTTCTGTTATTCAAGTGTCATGTCCGCCATGTCCGGTCATGCGCGTTGCTCACAGAGTTCGCATTCCCCGAGTCTGACCGCCAGTGACGTATGAGCTACATTATTATTAGGTGCGGATATTGCCTAGCGCCATATCGCAAGTATATCACACCTCCCCCCACTGACGCAGTTAGTATTCATCTTCAAACCGTACACGGGGTTTAACAAGTCGTCCGCTTCGCGTATGGTACCCCTCCGTTCCCGGTTTCCAGGGTGACGAATCACCTGTCAGCGCAGGAGGGCTATAGCCATGATTCGGGAACCGGAGAGATGCATCTTCTCGAGTTGAGTTTGAGATGGCACTGCCTTGTGGTGTTGTGGTTGGTTGGTCCGATGGGATCAGAGGGTTAGTGGGTGGTGTATGAGGGTCCTCGGTGAACGGCCGTGAGATGATAGGCGGATCCTCAGCTGTGCGGATGATGTCACGGCGATTCCTTCGAAGGATCGAGTCGTCTTCAGTGGCTACCATGTAAGAACGAGGCGCTTGATGACGGGAGTCCATTTATTATTGTGGCGCACCCGCACCACATCACCTGGTTTCAGAGGTGACAAGCTCTTTGCTGATCTGTCGTAGTAGTGCTTTTGCCTGTTCTGTCTTGCCTGCAGCTGTGGCCTACCAGCTACGACGGTTGGTCGCAAGATTTCCGATGTGACAGGTAGCTTGGTTCGCAGCACTCGGCTCATCAGCAGTTGAGCTGGGCTGAGGTTGCAATCTGCAATCGGCGCATTCCGGTACTGCAAGAGAGCGATGTTCGGGTCAGTCCCACCCTCTTCCGCTTTTCGTAGGAGTTTCTTAACTGTCTGGATAGCACGCTCAGACTGCCCGTTTGATTGAGGATAGTGAGGACTTGAGGTGGTGACAGTAAAGTTCCACTCGTCTGCAAAACTCTTCATTGCACCGCTGGCGAACGGCATATTATCAGCCACCAACTCTTCCGGAATACCGTGACGGGCAAAGATTGATTTCAGTTTAACGATGACGACGGAGGCGGTCTTGCCATCGAGATGACACACCTCAGGAAATTTCGAGTAATAGTCCACAACTAAGAGGTAATCCTTTCCATACAACGTGAAGATGTCCGCACCCACCTTCTGCCATGGGCGCTGTGGGACGGGATGTGGCAAGAGCGGTTCGGCCTGTTGTTGGCGATGATGAGCATTACAAATAGCACAGCGCGCCACCATATTCTCAATATCACGTGACATGCCCGGCCAGTATAGCGTTGTCCTGGCCAGGGCCTTGCATTTGTCCATACCCAAATGCCCTTCGTGAATGCGGAGGAGCATGTCTCGACGCAGCGCACTAGGGACAATGACTTTGTTGTCTAGGAGGAGAATTCCATCAGCTTCATAGATATCTGAGGCTGTCTTAGCATAGGGTTGCAACTCTGGCGGTAATGCAGACTTGCCCTTGATGCCACCAATGGTCAATAAATGAAGCAGCTTCGACAGAACGGAATCCTGTTTGAAAGCTTCTCGAAACACCGTGAGCATACGGTCGCTGATAGGTAGACTGTGAACGATTGTGTGCACCGTGACCTCAATGTCTTCGCTGATTTCACGCTCTGTAGCAGTAGGGAGGGCATTGAGGTATGCGCGTGAAAGGGTATCAGCCAGGTGCATGTGTTTTCCAGGAACGTATTCAATATGAAGTTGAAACTTTAGTAGACGTAGAAGCATTCGATGCAATCGAGGGGTGGTAGTGCTGATGGATTTGCGGAAAATGGCCTCAAGCGGTTTGTGATCGCTTTGGATGACTGTTTCCTGGCCGTAGATGTATTGATAAAACTTCTCGCACGCAAACACGATTGCCAACAGTTCCTTCTCGATCTGCGCATAGCGAGTCTCAGCATCGGTCAGGGCACGAGAGGCGAATGCAACTGGGCGTCCGTCTTGAAGGAGACAGGAACCCAACCCTGTCGAAGAGGCAACTGTTTGGATGACCACCGGGCGTGACGTAGTAAAGAAACACAACACTGGAGCCGAAGCAATTTGCTGCTTCAGTGCCTGAAACGTGGACTCATGATGAGATGTCCAGAGCCAAGGCATGTCTTTTTGAAGTAGAGCGCGGAGTGGCTGTGTTGCTGATGAGAAGTTGGGCATGAACTTTGATAGATATGTCAGCATGCCGAGAAATCGCATAAGGTCTTGCTTATCACACGGGCGAGGCATGTCGATGATTGCCATAACCTTGTCCGGGTCAGCGCTGAGTCCCTTCTCAGACACAATGTGACCCAAGTACTTTACCTGGCTAACCTTAAACTGCACTTTATCTTTGTTAAACCGAACGTTGAACTGTCGAGCACGCTCGAGCACTAGAGATAGTGTTCGATCATGCTCTAGGTCATCACTCGCTGCAATGATCAAGTCATCAAAGACAACGTGAACATTTTGGATGTCCCCAAATATCGCACTGGTGCGCTTCTGGAACACTTCCGGTGCGGAGGAGATGCCGAATGGAAGGCGGATGAACGAGTATCGACCAAAGGGAGTGTTGAACGTGCACAGTCGGGAGCTAGGTTCATCGAGTTTGACTTGCCAAAATCCGTCTTTCATATCGATGATGGTGAAAATGGTCTTCCCATGCAGACAAGCAGTGATGTCATCGCTAGTCGGTATTGCATAATGCTCTCGCTTTATGGCTCGATTGAGATCTCGTGGATCAAGACAGAGACGAAGAGAACCGTCTTTCTTCTCAACCAGCAATAGGCTACTCACCCAGTCAGTTGGCTCATCGCGCTTGATGAGAACTCCAGCCTGCACCATGCTGTCAAGTTGGCGCTTGAGCTTTGGCTGTAAAGACAGTGGAACACGGCGTGGAGAATGAATCACTGGAGCCACGGACGGATCAACGGTGATGTGATACTCACCAGGAAGGCATCCCAGTCCGTCGAAAATATCCGCGTATTCTGCCAAGAGGGTGCTGGGTGGTTGAAGGTTGATCCCATCAACCAGCCTCAATATGTCCAGTTGTACACATGTGGGAAGGCCAAGCAAGGTGGCGGCTCTGTGCTTCACGATGAGGAACTCAACTGAATGTTCCTGCCCTCTGAATTTCAAACACATGGTGGCGACACCCATGGGTTTCATGATTGTGTTGTTGTAAGCTGTAAGCACGACTGATGTAGAGCGAAGGATGGGCGGGTTCTTGATCATGGAAAATACTGCCGCGGACATCACATTCGCCTCAGCACCGCTGTCAAGCTTGCATCTGATTAGTGTTCCCTGAACGTCGAACTCTCTGTACCAACATGTGTTTTTACTGGTGCTCAGGTTGCATGTAGAGATGAACAGAGGTTTCGGTTCTGTTGTTTCGACTGCTACGTCATGGACGGAAGAGGAGGAAGAGGGTGACTGCCTGTGAGATCTTGATTTACCTCTTGCCCCATGGGTTGACCGGCACTGCGCCGCGAAGTGATTTGGTTTTGAGCAGGCATTGCATTGTCGCCCAAAGGCTGGACAGGACTTCGGAGGGTGACTTCCGCCACAGTTGCCACAGCTAGTGTTAGTATCGCCGCTGAATGAATGCCTGAATGCACCCTGGGGCTTCCGCTCTCTACCGCTGACATAACCGACGGACGCTGACTCACCCGAAATGTGTAGGATTTGGTCCCGTGTTGACTCTGAGGCCCTACAGATGTCAAGTGCCTTCCGCAACGTCAAATCCGTTTCACGCAAAAGCCGCTCCTGGGTTTGTCTGACAGGATGCCCAAGGACTATCCGATCTCGAATCATTGACTCCAACTGGTCGCCGAAATCGCAAGACGATGCTTTGATGCGCAGGGTGGTGGCAAAGGAGTCAACTGATTCGCCAGGCTGCTGTGTTAGCTGCCAGAACAGGAATCTCTCGTATACAGTGTTTTTTCGCGGGAGGCAGTACGCTCTAAATTTACCGACAACAGTCTCAAAGTTCTTTGCATCATCTTGGTTGTCGTACGTAAAGGTGTTGTACAGTTTTAACGCTTCATCGCCAGCAAAATTAAGCAACATTGCCAGACGAGTTTCGCCGGATTTGCCTTCCGACCCTGAGGCCAGCAGAAAAATCTCAAATTTTTGGAAGAATGTTTTCCATTCCAACTCGAGATTGGTAGAGTCGAGTTGCAGTGGCGAAGGACGGAGAAAAGCGGTCTCCATGCTGAACGATGTAACCCACGTGACTTTAGATGAACAAAACCAGACGCAATGTTGCACTCACCAAGTTCGTTAAGTTCACGACGCCATGTAATAAACTGTAATAAACTGTTGACCAGTTAGTTTATTATTTTACTAGCTATAACTGAAATACCAATGTAATAAAGAAAGACGAACTGTCTAACTAGTGGTTCTGTTATTCAAGTGTCATGTCCGCCATGTCCGGTCATGCGCGTTGCTCACAGAGTTCGCATTCCCCGAGTCTGACCGCCAGTGACGTATGAGCTACATTATTATTAGGTGCGGATATTGCCTAGCGCCATATCGCAAGTATATCACACCCTCCGGCTGCAAGGCAACGAACACACCCAATACACAACCGCGTTTTGCTGTCGCGAATGCCTGTTTTCTAGGTATTTAAATGACTCCCTATTTAATTTATGTGCTGTAAATATCGGTGTTAAAACGGCTAAAATGAATTTGGAACCAGCGTGATTTCTCCTTAGACACTAGTCAACATTTTATTCAGTGGAGTGACGATATACTGAATATAATAGAAATAAAATATGATAAATAGAGATTTATAATTATGGTATATGTGAACAATGAGTGCTCAGAACCGTATTACCATTTGTTTGTCAAGTAGAGCCAATGTCTGGTAGCCAGGGGCAACGGTAAAACCAGAATCCGCAACTTGAGGAGTGTCGTCATATGTATGAAGATGAATCTGAAATCAATTATAAATGCATCAATCACTGATGTAGGCCTACATCCAATCTACTGAACTCAATGTCAAAGTTAAACCAGTTAACTGAATCATTTTATACGAAAGAAACGGTGGCTCTTCATGGCTTCATACTAAATATGAAATGATGTTCGTCTACCTTAATTCCGGTGTTCAGTTTGTAAACGGGAATATTCTCGTACTGTTCCACGTTTAGCATGACGCGAAGGCCATAGTTTGCACCTGTTAAATAAAAGGGCATGTACAAATATCTTGGCTCATTTATCGTTCAAAAATCTATATCACAATTGTTTCACTGTTTCTGATCCTACCAGAAATGTGACACCGGGGTTCAAAGCCAGTCAAATGTCGATTTTTGACTTTCTTCAATCATATTCGGCTTCAAAATGCATTTTGCAGAATGAAAATATCTTTTCTCACTTTATATTCGTTTCATTCTGTAATTAGCCTATGTAAAATCATGACAAGTAAGGAATGTCTTAAGCAAAGTTTCAGAACATTGGTGTCATGAAAGTCCTGAGTAACCATTAATTATACTTATATGGAGTGTCTTAATTACAGGCCATCCTGGATCAGTTTGGATTGGCCACCACGTGGCTGAGTCGACGCACCAGGAAGGCGGTTGGCTCGACACCATCCTCACCCGTGACGATTGAGATTGATCCCAATGTCCATCCACCTACATGTACCATCTCCGACCATGGCCTCGCCGTTGCATCCATCCCATTCCTCTTCGGAGCACCATCCTACTTCGCTAGACAGGTCCGTGATTGGCGGAGTCTTGCCCGAGCAGCTTTCAAGTCTGCTCTTCTCGATTTACCAGTGACCCATCGATCCTGGAGGACCTGCCGGTCGCCGACATCTTCGAGGTCTACGAAGCCACCATGACAGACCTCCTGACCCGGTTTCTTCCCACTCGCCAGGCCAAAGTCCGGCGGCGCTCACTCTCCCCATGGTTTGACGCGGAGTGCCGGTCCCTGCGGCGCGAGGTTCGACGTTTAGAGCGGCGGTAAAGGAGGACACGATCTCCTATGGATCATACTACCTGGATCGGTTCCATGACAATTCGGCGCCGGACAATTCGGTGCCGGACAATTCGGCGCCAGACAATTCGGCGACTGACAATTCGGCGACAGACAATTCGGCGCCGGACAATTCGGCGCTCAGACAATTCGGCGACAGACAATTCGGCGCCAGCATGTAAATTTAAATGTAAAATTTTTATTAGGCATAAACAGGGCTTGATACTTAAATAGAAGCGGGATTGATGAAAATGTTCTTGCTTAAATGGAAGCGGGATTGATGAAAATGTTCTTGCTTAAATGGAAGCGGGATTGATGAAAATGTTCTTGCTTAAATGGAAGCGGGATTGATGAAAATTTTCTTTCTTAAATGGAAGCGGGATTGATGAAAATGTTCTTGCTTAAATGGAAGCGGGATTGATGAAAATGTTCTTGCTTAAATGGAAGCGGGATTGATGAAAATGTTCTTGCTTAAATGGAAGCGGGATTGATGAAAATGTTCTTGCTTAAATGGACGCGGGATTGATGAAAATGTTCTTGCTTAAATGGAAGCGGGATTGATGAAAATTTTCTTTCTTAAATGGAAGCGAGATTGATGAAAATTTTCTTTCTTAAATGGAAGCGGGATTGATGAAAATGTCCCTGCTTAAATGGAAGCGGGATTGATGAAAATGTTCCTGCTTAAATGGAAGCGGGATTGATGAAAATGTTCTTGTTTAAATGGAAGCGGGATTGATGAAAATGTTCTTGCTTAAATGGAAGCGGGATTGATGAAAATGTTCTTGCTTAAATGGAAGCGGGATTGATGAAAATTTTCTTTCTTAAATGGAAGCGGGATTGATGAAAATTTTCTTTCTTAAATGGAAGCGGGATGGATGAAAATGTTCTTTCTTAAATGGAAGCGGGATTGATAAAAATTTTCTTCCTTAAATTGGAGCTAGATGGACTAAAATAATTGTCATATAAATAGAAGGTGGATGAAACGATTTCTTTATATTTACTGTTAGTTCACTATTAAACAGAAATCGAAAATTAGACTCTGTCTTTATGGTGTTAAATATTAAGCGCTATATATGGCGCTATTTTAAATAAATTTACCTGCTTGCGCCGAATTGTCTGTCGCCGAATTGTCTGAGCGCCGAATTGTCCGGCGCCGAATTGTCAGTCGCCGAATTGTCAGTCGCCGAATTGTCTGGCGCCGAATTGTCTGTCGCCGAATTGTCCGGCGCCGAATTGTCTTGTCACCACCTGGATCAAATCCGTCCGTGGCATGCATAGGCGCTACCGAGGGAAGGAACGGGATAACTGGGAGGCCAGAATCACTGCAAACACTGACCAACCAAAGCTGTTATGGGCCACCTTCAACGTCCTTCTTAGCCGCGGACAAGCTGGCCGTTCTCAGGACGTTCCATCTTTTACCGCGGATGACTACCAATCCCCATTCACCACTAAGGTGCACACTGCACAACATCCGGAAGGACACCGCTGACTCACCGCCACCAGCTTACCCTCCTACATTATTCAACCTATCTACTATGACTCCAGTCAACTCTGCTGATCTAGTCGAATCATTCTCGCCTCGCCTCCTAAATCCTGTGAACTTGACAACCTCCCAACATCGTTGCTGCAGGAGTTCTTGGACGTTCCTCCCCCGCACCTCACCGTCCTCTGCAATCGCTCCATCATTGAAGACATCTTGCCGTCGTCTCAAAAACGATACATCATGGTTCCTGTTCTCAAGTGCGAAAAGCTCGATTCAAACAATCCAGTCAACTTCCGACCTATTGCTAACGTTTCATTCATCTCGGAGCTTATCGAGAAAACAGTCGCTCTCCAGCTGACATCATACCTTGAGACTCACAACCTGCTTCCAGAAATCCAGTCTGGCTTCCGAAAATGTCATTCAACTGAGACATTACTTCTCCGACTTCTTTGTGATGTCTACGGAGCCATCGGTCGTTCTCAGCTGACTTAGTCCTTTTTATGTTAGCGCAGCGTTTGACACTGTAGACCATGACATTCTACTTCAACGGCTGCATGTATCCTTCGGTCTCTCTCGTACTCTTTTCCTCTGGCTGAGATCATTTCTTCGTAATCGTTCATTTTGCGAGTCTATGGGTCATCTAGGTCCCTCTGGGTCCCCGCTCCATACGGTCTTCCACAGGGCTCTGTTTTAGGCCCCCTTTTTTCATACTCTATACCTCAGATCTTGCCCCACTTCTTGCATCCCATGCTATACGAGCCCATCTGTATACAGATGATGTGCAAGCCTACCAACACTGCCGTGTCTCTAGCTCTATTGCGACAGTCCGGGCTATGTGTTTCGCCATGGAAGTCTTGGGGACTGGGATATCATTCAATCGACTCCATCTCAACTCTTTAAAAACTCAATTTAATTGACTTGGCACCCGCCAGCAGCCGGCAAAGCTAGATATGACAACCATTGTTGATGCCTTCCCTGATTTTGTCTTCTCAACAAGAGTCCGTGACCTTGGTGTTACTCTGGACCAAGAGCTCACTTTTGCTCCTCACATTCACTCACTCAACCATTCCTGTTATTATCAACTGCTTCAACTAGGCACTGTGCTCGCTCGCTTACTCCTACTGCTGCTGCGACCCTTGTCCATTCTTTTGTTACCACAATGACTTGACTACTGCTGCCCTCTTTATACTGGCCTACCAACTGCCCGTCTGAGTTGTCTTGATCGTGTCCTGCTCTCTGCAGCCAGCCCTTTTGGCCGCATACCTAAATCCTGCCACATATTCAACTATATGCGTGACGTTCTCCACTGGCTCCCACTCAAGCAGCGAATTGAGCATAGGATAGCTACTTCAGTCTGGCGCTGCATGCTAGGCCTTGCTCCTGCCTACGTTTGTGAACTCTGTAGCCCTACTCTTAGTTCTCGCCATTTCCGTTCCCTTCATTCGACTGAACAAATTCTACTCTCAGTCCCTTTTGCTCGTACTTCCACTATAATGCAGAACCGTGCTTTCCCGGTCGTAGGGCCCTCAAACTGGAATGGTCTTCCTCTGATCCTCCGCTCTCTTCGTAAAAATCCTTCTCAGATTTTCCTCTTTCATCTTAAGACAGTTTTATTTGGCCGCGCTGAGGTCGGGAGCGCCTCTGAGTAGCCATCTTGATGAGGCGCTACATGTAAACGCATGTAATGAATGAATTCTGCTGCAATTTCTCAATGTCGATTGTTCTGGTTTCATTGAGAAAGCCAATGACCCCACCAAATCTCCGGGTTTGAACCCCGTGGATTGATAATCAATTGCGGAGAGCTATGCTGGAGAAATATAACAATCTGCAACCATAACCAAGAGCGAAAAGAGGATTGATGGGAGCATTGGAGTGAATATAGGAAAACTTGTTTTTGGAACGCTTCAGCAATCAGCAGGGCCATCAAAAACTTTGCAAAGACACTCAAAAGTAGTTTTGGCACAGGTGGTGGGCACAATGAACACAAGTTGTGAAGCACTATAAAGTTCATTTGACAGCAGTTATTTGAAATGCGACTTAATATAATCATGTTTTGTTACTGTTTGCTGCGTTACGTTATCGAATCGTCAAAAAACGGTGGGTGGGCTAACTAAAAGCGATATAACTTTTGTTCTGTTTAAAATATTTTGATGAAATATGGCCATCATGTGTACATATAAAATGTCTTTAAGCCTGTAAAATTTCTTTTCGGAATTCTTATTTCTGGCCAAGATATTCGCAAAATACCTTAGTGTTCTTTGTTTTACCCACCCTGTTAGGCTTCCCTCAGACTATGCTAGATTATGTAAGTGACGATGAGAATGACGGCGATAATGATTACAACACCGTTTACGTACCGGTTTTATCCGATGACAGGATGTGTCTTTCGTCTCCATTGAAAGTGTAGCAGAGACCAAGGTCTGTGAGTTCAGTGCGAATGTAAGTTTGATTGCACTCGGAACCATTCCACTGGCAGCTGAAAAAAAGCAATTATTGATGCTTTATCTGCATGTTATCACGACGTTGGAGCCCTGAGTTGGAATATTATTAACCAGAATATTACATAGGCCCATGCTTCTTAAAATCAGAATTGATTTCGGATTAAAGGCGTTGAATGCCTCAAATCATGGCCGCTAATAATGCTAGAGTTTAATATTCTTCCTATGATGTACAGGGTGGGCAAAAAGGTAATTGATTACGGGTTTCGACAAAATATTGGCCAAAAATAAGAATTTTTCAAATCAATTTTTAGGTGCTTAAAGGTAATTGATATCTACGTACAACAGCCCAATTTCATCGAAGCATTTGATACAGAACAAAATTTATTTCACTTTTAGAAAGCCCACCCACTGTTTTTTAACAATCCAAAACGTAAGGCAACAAAAAGTAAAATAGTTTTTATCATGTCAAATCTCAAATAAATTTTTCATCAAAAATCGAGAAAATCATTATTGTTATTACTTATAAAAGAAACAGGGTGCCAGAGTAAAGCTGCACGCCACTGTGACATCATTTGGCAAGATGACTGTGAATTTGCAAAATAAAGAATTTTTCAGATTCAAATTTTGCTATTGAAACAGTAACATTGAAATTTATGAGACATTATTATAACCAAGGCTTCAATGACAGACAAAATGTGTCTTCAAATACTTCATGAGCAGGGTCTTTTGCTTAAGCCAAAATCACCACTTACTCTGATGAACAGTGAGAGTGGGGGAAATGAAGGGTTATATTCAGAGTAGGTGTTTAAAAGTGACATGAAAATACTGCGTGTGTGTATGTCTGTGTCTGTGTGTTTGTCTGTGTCTGTGTGTTTGTCTGTGTGTCTGTGTCGTCAAAAAGCAACAGTTGTTGAGTGGCAAGAAACAGAAACGCCGGAACATCGAAAAGAGCAAGGTATTTTAATTTTCTTTTCTTCTTCTCATCTTCACATCTTATGCAGGAATATAAAAGTCGCAGTAACATACGGATAGGCTGTAGTTTATGGGGGGAAAACTATGAGCAGCTACACAGTTAATTGGGCACTATTTCTCTGATGACCATGAAATCTAAAGAAACATAGTTTAGGTAATTAGTGACCTACATTGTCGGACATTATCTCAAATTCGGCCTTAAGTTTCTTTACACCGAAAACTTGAGTTATCTTGGAAATATTCACGACATATTATAAGTAGAAAATAGTACTCTAATGTTTAGAAGAAATTAAATGAAAATAGATTGTTTAGAAACTGGAAAATTTACGAGTAGATGAGACGATCCTGCCGATGTCCGAGCACTGTTTCCAAGTCATCCATATTGTTCTCTAAGAAAAAGAAAAAGTTGAAATGCGACGAATGTTCTGCGCATATTTCAGCGAGAAATAGCGTGTGTAAAGATTTCAAAACGCGCATCCCTTATGGGAGCACGTGTAAATGCATAGGCCTACTTGTGTCGGCTCTGACCATCAGCTAGCAGATCACTAGAAACTAGCTGCTACTACCAACTGCGGCGGCTCCAGCCTCCGGGTCATTGCTCGCTCTCTGACTTCTAAAGCTGCAGCTTCCCTTGTCCATGCATTTGTGCTGAGCCGCCTCGACTACTGCGCCTCATGCCCTCCATCTTTGCTGGTCTCCTGCGGATTCAGATTGAGAGGTTGGAGAGGGTCTACCGGGCTGCCGAGCGACTTATTATCGGGTTCACCAAGTCCCACCATGTATCCCAATATATGCGCGTGGTTTTGCACTGGCTTCCTTTCCTGCAGCGATCTCATTTAGGATTGCATCTTTGGAGTGGCGTTGCTTATCAGGCTGGGCACACTCTTATCTGTGTGAGCTTTGCCTCCCCCTTTCCACTTGCATAGGCCGCCGCGCACTGCGCTCTGCTGTCCATGGTGACTCAGTGGTTCCTTTCACCCGTTCTGCAAGAGTGCAGAGGCGTTCGTTCTCTGTGATTGGTCCAACAACATGGAATGGGCTTCCCATGCGACACCTTCCAAGCTGTTTTCAATTTCACAAACGGTTGAAACTGCTATTTTCGCTTGATCTTGGCCGAGAGCGCCTCCGAATAGGTGCATTGAAGGGGCGCTATATAAATTCTGTTTGATTGAACTATGAGGCAATATATATTTTTAGCTTGGCTTCATCAAAAAGCTTCTCGAACATGCAATTGCGTCATCACTCTCTCAAGTGCAAGACCATGAAGGTCTTAAGGACCAGGAAATCCTGTGATATTCCAATTGCCCCAAGAAACTGCTAAACTTGTATGTTGTGACAACCATCGCTGCATTGGTATAGAATGCTCATGAAGTACAACGTGTCAAGGAGTTTGTTCATGGGTTTCTTTACTTAGGGCTATGACCATTGCAAATTACAAACACGCGAGAAAGATGAAAGAACGAAACATTTTAGAATTATCCCTAGTATTTATTATTAAGTAAATTAAATTAACTGTTCTCTAAAACTTATTAGGCAGTTATTACCAATCAAGACAACAAGGTAAAACAGGTAGCTATGAGATATAATAGATATTATATGTGATGCAGTGTGGATATAGGTTCGAGCACTCTCCAATTTTTCTTGAAGTGGAGCCTTAATTCACGACTACGACTTCAGTAACATCACTGCGTTTTAATTTGGACCTACTACAAGTGGTTGAATTTATTTCTGGTTCGAAGATTCATGGTTGATTACAACTAGTATGCCTACTGTTCAAACGTTCGTAGATGTGTTAATGGGTACAACTTTGATGGCGTTGTGCTAGTCCTAAATATAAATATTTTCTCACAGAACTGTTTATGTGGTGTTTCTGAGAAAATAGAACCAAATGGCGCCTTGGAGAACAGTATCCTCAAACCTTCATTTTTAACGACCACCCTAATGTAGGCCTATGACTGAAAAGCTGTTGAATTGCAGAAATTTTGTGAGTCAGTAAGTAAGTAGGCCACGAATTGTAGAATTTGTGCGAATGAGATGTTGAAACAAGCAAGGGGTGGAGTGGAAGTGTTACTCTATCAAATACTCATCTGGACCTACGTGACCTACTTATTATTTGAAAACAAAGACTACAAGTCATGACCAGAGGACGTTCGTAACTCACGAGAATTGTCGCTTAGAACAAGTTGTTGGAATGAATCACTTGGTAGACGATCTCCGGTGTATGTTTCTTCGTCTCTTTGCTGATCATTGTTCGCTTAGAACGTCAAATATTAACAATAATTCAGTGATGAATGCTTAGAGACAAGCCGTACTACTTGAGGTCTGCTGTTTAATGCGTCGCGTTTTTTGTCATTAGAAAACGGTCACTTAAAACAGTCAAAAACGTAAACCTAAGTTTTTGTCTGGCGTTAAACCATTTCCCAGTAGGTCGACTAATGCAGCAGTTACTGCAGTCCTATCGTCAAAGCACCGCTGAGGCTTAGCCTATATAGTATTTTGACAGTTTAGTATTAAATGGGTGACAGCCTTCATAAATAACCACACCTTTTGTTTATAAATATTTTTGGTGACTGAATTGCTTGTGCGTTTTTCCAATGCATGGCATGCGTTACTGCAAGAAACCTAACCCCAAAACAGACCATAAGATGACAAGATTGTTGAAGAGTAGGCATGTGCATACCTGGTTGAGGACATTGAGAATTAGTCATGATTATGTTGCGAATGGATGCGTATTCAAGCCCTGAGGTGAATCCGATTTTCTCTGCTACAAATTCCACCCGTTGCAATTGGCCATAGGAGCTGTTCAGTGTAACATTTGCATCGTTCCAGTCGGATGCGTTCGTCTGAAGACCATAACTCAGTTCTATCAGCTTTAAAATGGAGGATGGGTTGGAAAGACTGGTTGTCTGCATGCTGAGAATGACCTTCGGATGACTCAGTCGATATTGGAACTGGAGACAAACCGTTCTGTTCAACGGAATCTGAATCGGTGGAGCCATCAGCACAGCAGAGTCCAGATCATTTCCAAACTCAACCTTCATGAAGTATTCTTTAAAAATAACCAACAGAAAATAATGTAAATACAGTTGATATTTTCAATATAAAACAAACAATAGCTTGATCTAATCTATTGATGCTGTGATCCTCTGTTCTTGCTGGTGTCAATAAAAAGTCTTGTTGAGTTGGAATCGCCATGGGCAATTCAAATAGGCACCTTAAGGACTTTTGCTTGTAGTTCATAGTCCAATGAAAGTAAAGTAAAAATAATGTTTGTCAAACTAATCTTCAACACTTTAGCAACTAGAAACTCACTGAAATGACATTAAAAATGTTGAGATTTACCTACAAAATCTTGAAAATACAAAGAGCTCTGAAGTGCCCATATTAGGCACTGGTGTCCTAATGATGGGCACCCATCATAATATTATTAAGTCCACGCATAATGCAGTCAAAGGCACATGTAAATGTCATAATTATGGTTGGTCGTCACAATAATATTCCAATAGAAATCCGTCATTGTTCATCCGCTACTAGGCCCACACAATAAAGTTTTAGTCTAACACTAAAGGGATCTGAAATCTTATTGAAAAACTTAAGCCTGAAAGTGGGTGACCCAGCAAGAACTTGCTGTCTATTCAACGTATTCATGTACGTATGTATCTATGTACATGTATGTATGCATACGTACACAGAAAGGTTTGGCTTAGCATATATAAATTTTCTATTTGTAATAGTATTTATTTCTTTGCAATATACCTATATATAATATATACAGGCCATAATATTGTACATTTATATACAATATACTGGCCTATAGCAATAGATTTAATATGGGCATGCCCATATTCGGGCCCATGTTCAGACCATATATTAGGTGCCCATGTTCGGGCACGGCGTGTGCCCATTATTAGGCTCTCACCTATGACTCGCTTCAAAGTCGGCTATACAAATAATGCATTACAGGAATCACCTGTCAACGCACACCAACCTGATCACAAAACAATTGTCAAAATAGAAAAATTTAACTTTAAAGAATCCATTCAATACACGTGATACAGTAGGCCTACACGAAAACAGAATTATGGAAATTGTTAACGTTTTCGTGAAATTTGATTTATTCTTGATTAAATTATGTAAAAAATTGCCCAGTCACAATCCAGATGAAATTTTTGAGTATATCCAACGATGCACTGCAGTTCTACTGGAATCCCAGAGATGGCGCATCAATAACATGTTAAATATACTTTTCGTCGGGGGTGCCCAAATTAGGAGGGTGCCCATAATGGGCTACCTTACCCTAGGTCTTATAGTTTAGGAATTTCGTAATCAATGTTACATAAGTTAACTGAAACTGAAAATAACTGTATCTTTTAACTAAAAAGTTTCATTTCAGTTTAAGTAGAAAACTGAAACTGGACATAACTGTGGTCAAAGACCAAATTGAACAATACAAAAAGAAGAACTAAACTGACTTCAAACTTGAAAACCGAATTTTTATTTTTTTTCTTTGTGTTACACAAACGGGTTTGCAGATGGGTTTACTCAAAGGTTCGCTTCGAGTGCTCTAAACTCCAGCTGACCAGCATGAAAGGCTAAATCTAATCATATTTGATTCCTGATAGCATAAATGTGTTGCATCAATAAAAATTACATTGTACATTTAGCTTATTCTATTGTTTACAACGCAAAAAATAAAACTGAAACGTTCTGAAGACTGAAAACAAAAACAGAACAGAAAAATTGGAAAATTACGAGCAAAACTGAACTGGAAAGTTAAAATAATGCAAAAACTGAAACGGAAAAATAAGTTGAACTTAAAAAATACACATGGTCTTATTTTGGTCCTATTATGCCGTCCTATTGTATAACAACTGTTCATAGAGTGTACAGGTGCCGGGTTCCTTCATGCCCAGCGAACGTTAGGATCACATGGACTATCACCGGATGCTCTTCGTATAGTTACCAAAGCAACTACTGTTTCTGAAATGATGCATGCTGCTCCTGCTTTGTGGGCTTTATCACTGCTGAGGACCGAGCAGGATTGAGCGCTTATTATCAAGAGTCCGTCGATCAGGGTACTTGACGAATGACTCGCCTACTGCGACTGAAATGGTAGATCTTGCTGACGCTCGTCTTCTATCTGCCATTTCCAGAAACGACTTCAATGTTCTTCGACCGCTTTTCCCACTGGTTGCTGATCGTCCCTTCCAATTGAGGTCACGCCCTCCAAACTTTGTATTGCCAACCAAAGATGACAGACATTACATCTCTCGGGTTTTGTATAGAAAGGCACCATATGCTCATTAAAGATGATAAATTGTCTAATCTCATTAGACTAGTAGCTTATATAAGCATACAATCACTTTATTTATTTGTGTCATTTTACGCTCTCATCCAAAGACAAATCCAGCAGACAAGGTTAAAGACATTTTTAGGTATTTTATTCTATTTGATCAACTGCTTTTTGCAAACAAAATTGGTTTTCTGGGACAATAGAAAATAGAGAGAGAGAGAGGTCGCTGATTTGTGTAGAAAAGCTAAATAACTGTAGTTGTTTATATCTAGAAATTAGCTAACACAGTAAAGTTAATTTAGAATAGGTTTATGCAACGCTGAACATTTGCAGAGACTGTAGAGGAGTGATGGATTAAGGTCATAACATAATTTTCTGCATGTGCAATAAACCAGATCCTGTTAGGCCTACACAGTACACATGCAGAAGGTACCTTGACATAACGGAATCGGACAGTAAACCTTCCGAAACCTGGATCCATTGACGTAGCACCAAGGCCAGATTTCGTACGTTCCATCGAAAGATGGATTGCGACAGTAGTTGTTGATATCCTCGAGAAGAACCGCTTTTCCAGAATCAATAGAAGAATCTGCAAAGTACGAGACGTCGACGTAAATATGGACGTCGGGATCCTGTTGGGTCCAAGGCTGACATGGTCTTCCACTGAACGTCACGTTCTGTCTCCCTACGTAGCTCCTACCATCAGCATCCGATATACACTCACGCCGACCTGAAATGCCTACAACAGCCCATCATCATTATCGCATAATCGCTCACGGAGTAAACAACAGCGCGTCATCGTCTATATCATAAACTAGATGTGTTACCCGGCGTTGCCCGGGAAATTTACTGTTTTAACCCTTAGGCCGCCAACTATTTTTTTTATTTTCTTAACCCCACCGCCGGCTATTTTTGGCATTTTCAGCGAAAAACATGAATATAACAAAATATAATGTAAAAAGGGTGCCATCCATCAATTTTTGGGTTTTTTCAAGATCAAACTTGTTTCATACGGAATAAAATTTTGACATTTTAAGTTATTTTAGGGGGTTCATTTACACACATTTTGAGGTAAGGTTTGTGATGATACCCCATACCGTTCAAAAGTTATACCCAATATACCTACGGTACCAAGTGGGGGGGGAAACCACCAACTTAGATTATCGACTATATTATCTGATCCTTCATTTATAATAAAGATAAAAATATCATTCCATTTTATAGATGGAATGTGGGGCTACATTGCCATACTAAGTAATTTGTCTTTTCATAGCCGGAAGTGCTCAAAATAAACTAAAATGTATGAAATAGTGATTTTTCACAAAATTTTCCTACAGAGTATTTGTACCTTCTTCAATCATTTTCACCAGTGGCGGTTGCCACATGTATGTTTGTATGTATGCATGTATGTATGTATGTATGTATGTATGCATGCAAATATGTATGCGTGCATTTCCTTTTATTTGTATATATGTGTGTATGTATGTAATCTATGTAGGTATGCATGCATGTGTTATGTTTATGAATGTAAGCTTATGTATGTTTGCATGTACAAATGAGTAGTATGTGTGTATGTATGTACGTACATACATACATACATACATACAAAAATACATCCATACATACATATATACATGCATACATGCATTCAAACATACAGACATACATAAATACATACAGACATACACGCATATTCAATACATACATTCTCACATACATGTATTACATACATAAATACATGCATACACACATACATACATACATACATACATACATACATACATACATACATACATACATACATACATACATACATACATACATACATACATACATGCATGCATTTATGCATGCATCATTCATACATATATACATACATGCATACACGCATAATCGCATATACATTACATACATTCACACATACATACATATACACATGCATATATACATACATACATACATACATACAAACATACATACATACATACATACATACATACATACATACATACATGCATGCATTTATGCATGCATCATACATACATATATACATACATGCATACACGCATAATCGCATATACATTACATACATTCACACATACATACATATACACATGCATATATACATACATACATACATACATACATACATACATACATACATACATACATACATACAGGAAATGGTGTCAGATCACGTTGTGGAATACAAACAACAAAGTTATAAATAAGTAAACTACAGCACTCTAAAAAACGTGTAAACACGTCGGCGGCGTATGGATGTAGATTTGCCATAACGTGTATACACGTCGGCGGCGGCCTAAGGGTTAAACACTACTCCACTGTGGTACCCATCGTTGAACGCTAAATTTCGGGTTTTCGCCAACCCTCCACCACACCCCGCTTCCCCAAAAAGCCAAACGTAACTCTCCCCTGCGTGGCGCTACGGAAATTATTACTGGGCTTGTATGACGTCATTCAGGCTGTAGACTCTTTACTAAAGCTCGATACTACTAAACGCTTCTGTCTTAAAACGCTAATAACTCGAGTTCTAAAGTGAAATTGAGGGTTTTAAACACTACTCCACTCTGGTACCCATCGTTGACTGCTAAATTTCGGGTTTTCGCCAACACTCCACCCCACCTCGCTTCCCCCAAAAAGCCAAACTTGACCCACCCCTGCGGGGCGCTACGGAAATTATTACTGGGCGGGTATGACGTCATTCGGGAGTAGTCTCTTCAGTAATGCGCTAGCGTGTTAAAGTTTTGGTGAAATCTGTCTTAAAACGCTAATAATTCTTGTTTTAAAGTGAATTAAAACCTGAAAATAGTTGCGCTGGCCTTATAATTTGGGTAAGAATCGATTGCAATAATTTTTTTAAACCGACGCTGTTTCATTTCCGAGCCTATTCTGCAGGGGAGAGTCAAAAGCGTACAAACAAACAAACATAATTATGGAAAGTGTTTCGGAATTATAATATAGATAAGAAAATGTCTTATTCTGTGCGGAAGGTTCTGAAGTGGCACGCTTAAGCGTGACGAAACATTTTCTAAAACATTCTTCTGCAATGTGTGGGTCAACGCGACTATTTTCAGCTCACAATAATCAGTTAAAATCCCGAGATAGTATTTATTATGGGTCTCTTAAATTTCGTGTGGTAGTTAACGCTGCAATTAAGACGCCATTGAATTTCATCGTTATACAATAACGATCAACGACCACGTTGATCTTGACACCACATAATTATGCCGTTGGAAAATAAAGTCATAATTATGACTTTATTTCCCAACGGCATAATTTGTCGAAGGCGGAGCTAAACATACATATCATACATCAAATGAAATGCATTTACATTATCAATAAAAAAATTATCGTGGTATTAACAAATGATCGCATGTTAGGTAAAATTATGACAAATATTATGATAAATAATTATTAGTATCGTATCGGACCTTTATTCCTTCATTTATTCGTTTATTTCATGAATATAAGCAGTTAAGGGACTAGCATTACTAATTGTAATTTTTTTAAATTGCAATTATACATTTATATAGCGCCACTTCATGAGAACTCCTCAGAGGCGCTGACACCAAACCACAATCAGAGAGAATGGTTTTCAAACGCTTGCGGAAAAGGGGCAAGGAAGTTCATTACGGAGACTAATAGGTAACTTATTCCAGAAAGACGGACCAACCATAGCAAAACTTCTATGTAGCACTGTGGAAGATCGAGCCATAGGGACAACCAGGTCACCATGCGTAGCAGAGCGAAGGAATCTACGGCCTGGGATGGACAGCACAGGTACACATAGCTCCATAAGATAGATCGGAGCTTGACCTGCTAGGCAATTACGCATGAACATTAAAATCTTAAACTCAATAGGTTTTTGCATAGGCAACCAATGCAGTTCTTCCCGTATAAAACTTGATATATGCCCAAACTTTGGTATGCCGCCAACCATTTACTATATCAGCCCCGCCCACATCCCCATTAATTATGCTAATTTATGCTAGAATAGACTAACGGTACAATCTTGCACTTATTTTTCATCTCGTACCGGTAGAGGTCGGAGTCAGGTGGGGTGGAGGTGTGGGAGGTGCAGGGGTTCGGTGTGGAGGGGATGGGGTGGTTTGGAGGAGGTGGGGAGGTGGAGGGGAGGGGGATAAAATGGGGTGGGGTGGTGGAGGGATGGGGTGTATGGTGGGGGAATGATGGTGGGAGGGGAAATTTAATGGGTGGCGTACCGGTGGAGTGTTGTGGGGTGGAGGTGGGATGGGGTGTGGTGGGGTTGTGGCCGGGAGCGGATCGTATCCCAAATTTCCGGGCAACGTCGGGTACCCCAGCTAGTTACCCATATGCATACATGTGTGGGAAAATTGATATAGCTCCACTATCAATCTATTCGCGCAATTAGGCTACATCATCTAAGAGACAGACGTTTATCTTGCTCTCCCTTCCCTAGAGTCTGAGTCAACTTCTACGGCTTAGGATACGCAGGTTTCACCAATGCTATCGTGATTGTAATAATGATTCCGAATGGTTTTGTGAGCCACTGCCTCGATGCCATTGCGATTTGTGGAGTGAAGTTACATCCCCAGTGTTTAAGGTGGAACGGAAAGTCCTTCCATTTCCTCCTTGGGAATAACGGCCATGACTGTGGACAGCGAGCACACTAAAGAGCATTGGCGCCATTGCGATGTTAATCATGAATAGCCTATTATGTTAGACAGCCAAATGCTTTCATATTAAAAAAAGTTATTTCCGTGGTGGTGACTGGACACAACCGTCACAATAGAAAGTTACGCCAATGAATGTACGGACAGAAAGTCACCGGTTTGCTTCGCCTGTGAAGCTGTTGCCACCCAACGCGATTCCTTGTCGGACGCGTCGTGATATCCGCAGCTGTCGAGGTTCGTGAAGTCGCACGACAGGTTGGTCACAGCTGCTGTAGAAACAAAACATTTTACGGAGTCGCAACTGTGCTATATATATATTTGTATATTCAGCGAGAATCTCAATAAAACGAATATATATATATACATATATTCGTTTTATTGAACGAATATAAAACGAATATATATATATATATATTCGTTTTATTGAGATTCTCGCTGACACACCGCAGCAAGTAACAAGAAAGAGATGTTAAGAAAAAAAATCATAATTCAATGAAATAGATGGAAGTCAGAAAGAGGGGCAATGCCCATCTGTAAATTACTCGAGAAATGTAAATTCTTTCGTCCTTAATCGGTAGTTCCAAGCTATGAGGACGAGGACGAAGATTGTACGGCCTATGGACTCTCGGTGGGAAAATGTTAATCAGGACGTGTGAGTCGAGCCGGATCACTCTTCGAAGTAGTCGATTTTCAATGTCATATACAAGAGCTTCAACGGTCTTAATATCAGGCCTTAGAAAACCGTAATGTCACATCTTACGATGAAAACTCTCTAGTTTTGATCGGTTGTCAGCAGTAGCCAGGCCCCACCAGGCAGGGGCAGCGTAGAGGAGGCGCGCTGTCGTTGTAGTTCTGGCAACGTTACGTGGGGTTGTGGGTGGCAATCCACTTGCTCTTAGGGCGCTGAAGGCGTAGATGGATGGAGAGCAAGAACTCAGGACGACTGATATGCGACGAAGCCCGTAAGTAAATAATCATAGAGCTCGGTTCTGTTAAACTGACAATGTAGTGATTGCTAAATTTATTCCGGAGATTTCTAAACGGCTTTTCGATTGTTTAATATTAATCTATAAATTTTGAGGAGTAATTCATAAATATGATGGATCGAGATATTTGCATAGACACTTCTGCAAACTCCCAAAAGTGTATTAGTGCTTTCGTAATGATTACCTTTCTGCTGACAGTTTCGGAATTCCAAGCCAATGTTGTTTATGGTAGATTTTCCACCGAATAAAACAACGAGTTGAATTCGAGAAGCATCTATGTCGAGTGGAACTTTGAATTCTCCGCGAATTCTCTCATCCGTAACGCTGCCAATCGTGAACACAGTTCGGTTCCAGATGGTGCCATTCTGCAATTCCTGAAAGAGTATCGCCTCGACTTTAGACGACCGGACCAAGTCCACTTCCAGGCAGACGGTCCCAGCAACTACACTGAGGACATCTGACGTCCATGATGGTTGTCCTGCTTCAAAACGCAATCCATCGAGTTGTCTCTCCAAGTGCAGCGAGTAACCTGAACAAACAAGTAGAAAAGCTATGGCCAACACAGGCGGTGAAGACTGCGATGATGTGCTCAGCAGACGACCTGCTATGTACACTGTACAGTGTTGTATAATTATCGTTTCACGGTGAAAGATAGCCGTGGGAAATGGTGTCGTAACAAAAGTCATCCCTAATCCCGCCTCTTTACCGTTGACGATCAAGGAGCGTTGTAGTCTATATTGACTAGGGATAGTCAACGTAGATAGAGCTTCCTGGAGTTAGAAAACCGTCGGCTAAATCGTAGTATGTATGTATGTATGTATGTATGTATGTATGTATGTATGTATGTATGTATGTATGTATGTATGTATGTATGTATGTATGTATGTATGTATGTATGTATGCATGTATGTATGCATGTGAATTTTTTTAGCGCCCCTTCAAGTTACTACTCAGAAATACTCCCGACTACATCGCGGACACTGAATCGGTTTCACGCCGAAGCGTTGGAGCAATTGGGGGTGAAGAACTTGTTCAAGATCCATATGCGGCAACTTGAGGTGGATTTGAACCTGTAACTCTTCGGTTGGAAGGTGGCGAACATACCCATTACAACACCGCGCCACGAAAATGGGAAACGGAGATCGTTTAAAGTGCAGCATCGAAGCCAGACACTTTTTGAGTTGGGGTTGTCCTGTGATATTTAGTTTTTTTAAATTCTGAAGTCATTTATTTCTTAAAACGTAAACCACTAAGAGGAACGGATTGCGGTGTGGAATGCTGTTGGCATACATGTAGACTTAGCTAGGTAGAGCAATGTTTTGAAGAGTCTTACCTTGCGAAGTGTGATTTTGATGAATCTGGTATTTAATAACATCCACGCAACGACTAGCTTCCTCCGACATATAGATCTCCAGCACATTGTTGGCAGACCAAACTGACTTCAGTTCGAGACGGACTTTGACTTCATACACTTCGTCATGTGTTACGCTTACCTGCAGTAACATCAGCTTCAGTCACAAAAAGATCTTCCCCCGTAGACCATGAAAATGAAACAAAAAGTTAACTCTCATGCTACCAAGTTTTTTGTGACCTGGACTGCTTTGGGGTTGATTATCACCATCCATTGCATTTTGGGTTTGGTTTGAGATACCCACTTGCAATGCAAAATGGATACAGCATTAATTTCTGCATGACTAACAATCTCCTTAATGACCAGTACCATTATACGTGTTTCTACCTATAATTATATTTAGGGTTTTCCACATCTTTTGCAGATTATTTTTTTTCTAGAATTAGAATTTTTTGGCGTAATAAATTTGTCCGCTGTTCGCAGGAGAGATGTGAGTTTATTTCAACAAGCTTCAAGTTTTTGATGCTGGACTTCAGTTTTCTTTGGACTTGCCATGTGTTCCTTTATACATTCGGTTTTATTTATTAATAGATTTTAAGGCTAACGTCATCATGGAAGATCTTGTTTACGAGTGGGACCACATCTGGCCTTAGTTGGGGGAAATGATGTTGCTCATAAGATGGTTAATCTGTCGCATACATGAGCTGACTATAGTATACGTCAATATTTTGCATAAACCTTATTCCAGTTTTGTCCAGCAGCATCTATTCGAAAATTCTCCAATGATTCTGAGGTGAAATCTAAGTGTCGCGGTATATAATGTCGTGGATTCGAAATTAATGCACAATGTTTTGAAAACCAAACGACTTCTAGGTAGTATTAGTTCAGATCAAGGAATCGTAAGAAACTAACATTAACGTATCTATTTGCAGGAGCGTTGCACCCTGATACAGATTTAACGGTCAATTGTAGAATGGCATCGAAACTTCCAATCGCATTCAAGTAAATTGTGACGGCACTTTCAACAACTGTCAGTTTGATCGTTCCATAACTGTCGTAAACGACGATCAATACATCTAGAAGAAACAAAAGTCATGTTAAATCTTTCTTTAGAACTGGGATGAACTATACTATTCAATCTAACGTTATGCAAGAACTATAGAAAAATGCACTGATGAACGACATGGAGAAGGTGACTCATCATATCAATTCGTCTGTAGGCCTACTTGTCGAAGAGGAAAACGGAGGAAAATACATGTCTGTCGGATGAGAAAGCTTAGGTTCAGAAAAGAAAGAAATGCAGTTTACCAAGTTCTAATGTTAAGACTGTGCAGAATAAGCCACACGGCAAAAAACATGTCCATAACTGCTTAGAGGATTTTCAAAAAGCATGATGATGATATGATGATTATGATGATGATGATGATGATGATGATGATGATGATGATGATGATGATGACGATGACTATGACGACGACGACGATGATGTTGATGATGATGATGACGGTGACGACGATGATGATGATGATGACGATGATGATGACGACGACGACGACGACGATGATGACGATGTTGATGACGCAGGCAGATTCCTACCATTGCCTTCTTTTCGTACGAGTTCACCCATCGAATATTGCCATTGGAACATAGTAGACAGAGTCAGCACCCGAGACAGACAGACGTTGTCATCAGCACACACTAAATCAGTCAAACACAAACACAAACTCAGACTCATAAATACTTTTATTAAACTAATATTTTGAGAGTTTCTCCTCAAAAAGAAAAAAAACTTTTTAAAAATGTTTCTATTATTCGGAATTTAACCATTTTATAATGTATAGGCCTATGCATTAGAAGAATGGAGGAGCTGCATTGCGCGATGTGCAGAACTGCACGTAAAGGACTGATGATGATGGTGCATTTTTAATAATAATTATGTGACTATGAACGCATATCGAATCCAGGAGAGCGGCAACCGAAGCAAAATGTAAAAGTCCTTTTAGTCATGTCATTCGCCTAATAAGTTCATGAACCAAAAACACTACGTAACAAAATTTTACTTTTTGTTTGCTCCTGGGTATTAAGTGTTATTTCCTGACAATGTAATCAATATTACAGACCCATTTCCGTTCTTCCTTACTTCTCCAAGTTCTATGAAACACTTATGTATAATCGACTCTATGGTTATGTTAATCACTCTAAAATCATTTCTCCATCTCAGCATGGATTTCAACCGGGTCACTCCCCCCACATGGCCCTATTGAATGTGCAGGACATGATTTCAAAGGCTATAAATAACGAATACTCAGTGGGAGTCTTCTTCGACCTCGCAAAAAGCGTTTGATACTGTAGACCATAATATTTTGCTTAAAAATTAGATAACTATGGAATTAGGGGGACACCAGCTATTTTGAGGGCCGTACACAAAGAGTTCTCTGTAATGGTGTCCTATCTGAGCTCGGGTTGATAAAATGTGGAGTTCGAGTTCCTCAACGTTCCAACCTCGGACCACTTCTGTTCTTGCTTTATATTAATAACTTGGCCAATGTCTCTCCAACAATATTTTTCATTCTATTGCTGATGATACCAACGTTTTTTTTACTCCAATAGCTCATGGCAGACGTTGTTTCAGACTGTGAACGTTGAGATGTCTAGCAGAGTCAGCGGGAGCGGGAGCTAGTGGACGTACAGTGCGCTCTTCTCTTCACCTTTCCTTAATCTTTCCGTCTCTACAATCTGGATAACTTTAACTTTCTTCTGGAACACTCTTCTTCATCCGGTGAGTTCGTTCCATTACTTTTTGCTTCATTTCATCCACGATCCTCCACATTATTCATTCCGCATCATTCATCCTTTGTCTAACTTTTCATCCCATAGCCAGCCATTTTTCCCTCCATCTTCATAAGCCCAGCATGAATCTGTCAATCATACTCCTCCTGGTCTCATTAAGGATCCAAACTGCTCACATTATCCAGTTTCACCCCTCCAGCCTCTCACTGACCTACATACCGTTCTCACCCCGGCATCATAACCCCGCCCACTTTCTGACCGCTACACAAGAGAATGGTTACATGGCCCACATTCCTCTGCCGTTTTTCTTAGCAATTCGACGCAAAATACAATCTCAGCACCGTACTCACAATAGTCTATTCTTCATCTTAATTCTACTTTCTGGCGACATACATGCAAATCCGGGCCCAATCATCGTAATCAATAGGTGTTCCGCCTCTCACTCTCCCCCGCCTACACCCTATTCTGTTTCTACTACCACTCCTGCTGCTGCTGCTGCTGCTGCTGCTCCTCCTCCTCCTCCTCAGCCTAGCTGTCCTCTTACTGCTGCTGCTGTGTCTACCGCTACCTCTCCTCCTCCTCTTCCTCTTCTCCCACCGCCTCCTTCCCCTCCTCCTCCTTCTCCTCCTCCTACACAAGACAAAAACAAATTTCTACTATGTTCTCTAAATATACGCTCTCTGCTTCATCCAGCTCACGCTGCTGAAATAAACGACTTGTCTCTTTCCTCTCATCCTCCAGACCTCTTTGCTTTAACCGAAACATGGTTCCATTCAGGCACAACTCATGCTCAATATCAAGATTGTATCCCCTCTGGTTACCACTTGTACAGCACCCCTCGTCCCTCAAAATTGACAACCGACCGGAATACCACAGGTGGAGGGATTGCATTTCTAACCCGAGAGCCCTCCACTGTCCTTGACTCACCTGGCTACTGTTTCACATCTTTTGAAAGCGCCTCAATCACTCTCAAACTCCCGAACTCAATCCTAACCATCTTCAATGTCTACCGCCCTCCCTCCTCCTCCTCATACTCTAAACCTAACTCTGTTTTCTTGCAGGAATTTACCAACTTACTCTCCACTGCTGCCACAACTCCTCATGAATTCTTGATCACAGGGGATTTCAACATACATGTTGACAACCCATCTGACTCACTTGCTCCCGACTTCCTCACGCTCTTGTCATCTACTAATCTGGTCCAACACGTCAACTTTCCCACCCACTCTCACAACCACACACTTGACCTCATCATCACATCGTCTCTCTCAAGGCTATCGCCAAACATATCTTTCTCTTTTGATACTCCTTCTGACCATTACCCCATTTTCACACAACTTAACATACTACCTACTCCGCGTCCTGATCCCGTCTCTCATTCTTTCCGCCGCATCAGCTCCATAAACATTGAAGCCTTCAAGCACGATCTTGCCTCCTCGGACCTCATCCTAAATCCTCCGTCCTCTCTAGATGACCTCCTGTCCTCCTACAACACCACTCTCTCCATGATCCTCGACAAACACGCTCCTACTATTACCAAATCTGGTTCTCACTCTAACAACCCTTGGTATAACTCCTACCTCCAGGCCTTCAAATCTTTCCGTCGACGCCTTGAGCGTACTTACAAACGAACCCATGACCCTCAACTCCTCTCTGCTCTAAAAGCTGCTACAAACAAATACCATCACCTTCTGGCAATGGCCAAGAAGAGGTTTTACTCCTCACTAGTTCAATCCCGATCTTGTAATCCTCGTCTTCTCTGGAAAACGGTAAACCAACTCCTACATCGGAACTCCTCTAGCCCACTTCCAAACTCTCTACCATCTTCTTCAATCGCTGACTCATTTTGTTCGTTCTTCTCTGGCAAAGTAACTACTATCCGTCTCTCTCTGCAATCACTCCTCTCAAAATCTACCATCGATTCACCTGCAGATACACCCTCCTCCACTCACGACCTTCCGTCTTCCCCACCTCAATCATCACTATCTGCTTTTAGCCCAACATCAGAGTCTGAAGTGTCCAATTTATTACAATCTCTCCCAAACAAGCAGTGCGAACTCGACCCTATACCTACCGCCCTACTGAAAGAGTGCGCATCTATCATTGTCCCCATCATCACACAAATAATCAACCTCTCCTTATCTACTGGCAACTTTCCCCTCCTCTTCAAACATTCTTTGGTAACTCCACTTCTAAAAAAACCATCACTTGATAAGGAAATCCTTTCTAATTATCGACCTGTTTCCAACCTCTCATTCATCTCTAAACTAACAGAACGTGTCGTACTCTCTCGCATCAATGACTACTTGACTTCAAATTCACTCCTTAACCCAAACCAGTCCGGCTTTACTAAAAAGCACTCCACCGAAACACTTCTCACTTCACTCTACAATAAACTTGTCTCTGCCATCTCTCATCAACAAGTCTCCTGCCTTTGCCTCCTTGATGTCTCTGCAGCCTTTGACACCATCGACCATAACATACTACTCCAAAGACTGTCTTCCTGCTTTGGCTTTACCGACACTGCTCTCCTTTGGATTCAGTCTTATCTCTCATCACGCACTTTCTCAGTCAAAACACTTGAAACATCATCTCAATCACGCCCCCTCACCTGTGGTGTTCCGCAAGGTTCTGTCCTCGGGCCCCTCTTGTTCATCCTCTACACCACTCCACTCAGTTCACTCATAAAAGCATCCACAGTCGACCATCATCTATATGCTGACGACACCCAATTATTCATCTCTTTCTCTCCAAGCAGCTTCTCTGACTCCATAAATAATCTTCTCTCTGTGGTCACCCAAATCACCTCTTGGATGACCTCAAATCTCCTCTGTCTTAACCCCTCCAAGACAGAATTTATACTAATTGGCCTCAGAGAGCAACTCAAGAAAATTCCTGATCCCTCTATTTCCTTCAACAATTTCCTTCAACAATGACTCTTCTTCCAACCACACATTCTCCGCAAATTCTTCTGTCCGAAACCTAGGTGTAATCTTTGACCAGCATCTTAGCTTCTCCGACCACATAACCCAACTTTCCCGCACTTGTTTCATGCACATACGAGATCTCCGCAGAATCCGACCTATGCTTGACTTTAAAACTGCATCCACAATAGCCACATCCATAGTTCATGCGAAACTTGATTACTGCAACTCTCTCTTCCTAAACATTGATATAACCCAAATTAACCGCCTCCAAGCTATCCAGAATGCCCTCGCCCGTGCAGTGACGAAAACCCCCAAACGTCACCACATCACTCCTGTCCTGAAATCACTTCACTGGCTCAAAATACCTGAACGCATTGAATACAAAGTCCTCTCACTCACTTACAATACACTTCAATCATCCCAGCCGTTCTACCTTCGTCAGTTGTTCACCATCCAGCCACCTCGTTCAACACGCTCCTCATCCTCCATTACACTGCTTCGCCCTCCCATCACTTCATCACTGAAATTCGCAAACCGCTCCATAGCCATTGCCGTTCCACCTCTCTGGAACAAACTTCCGCCAGCACTTCGGCAAACTTCCGACCCATCATACGAACTCACCAAAACTCCACCTCTCGCTATCTCCCCACAGGTCTTTCACTCAAAACTGAAAACATTGCTCTTTCAAATATCCTATCCTGATTCTTCTTCTCCTTACATCCCCCGCCACTTCAACTCTAAACATCACCCACCTTAGCCGTCCATCTATCTGCCTGCCTGACTCTCCGGACTTGACCCGCTGCCTATCGATTTTGTTTTGATTGAGCGCCTGTGAATAAGCTGGTTCCCGCGACTTGGCTTTTGTGGGCGCTGTAGAAGTTTCGAGATTACGATTACGATTACGATTAGCTGTTTGGTTTTCTGCAGATAGACTTACCCTTAATTTTGAAACAAAATTTTATTTTATTTAAATCCCATCGGAGAATAAACCCCAGTGGCAATATTTGTTTGCTTATTGATGATGTTTCCATCAATCAAGTTGAATTGACGAAATTCTTAGGTGTGCATAATAGATCAACATTTGACCTGGAAAGTTCACATTGCAGTTAAAATTGCTAAGAATATTGGTTAGCTTATTATTTCCCGCATTGCTTATATCTTACCAAAGACAATTATAATGAATTTATACTATACCCTCGTCTACCCCTACCTCACGAATTGCAACCTGGTTTGGGCATCGACATACGAATCTAGGCTTCGTAAACTAATAACTTACAGAAGAAGGCTGTTCGTATAATAGCGGGTATTCGTAGGCCTAAATGGGAACACACTGGCCCTTCATTTAGTGAGCCTCATCTGGTAGTAGTCGCAGTTTGTCACTATGTGGTGACAAAGACCATTAGCGACGCCCTCCTCCTTTATCCAGACTTGGGACTGGCACAGACATATTGCAACCAGTGGCGGAGTTGAGCTTCATCTCCTAAAAATAGACCAGATAAAGGATCTCCAAATTGGCGAGTTCTTCTTTCGCCTCGAATACGGTCTCCTTCCTTCGGTATTCGAATGGTACCTCCCGCATGCCTCTGACATCCATTTGCATTTCACTAGGAATTCATCTGCACATAGCGCCCTGTCAAAGCTCAATCTAACACTAGGCGTTTTACTGTTAAATCTTATGGCGCTCAAGTGTGCTCAATCCGGTGTACGGACCATTGCTCATAGGCTGATTGCTCATAGGCTTATTGCTCATAGGTTTATTGCTCATAGGTTTATTGCTCATAGGTTTATTGCTCATATGGCTTATTGGTCATATGGCTTATTGGTCATAGGGTCTATTGGTCATAGGCTCATTGGTTATATGTCCAAAATAAACGAACTTAGGCATATGTTAGAAACAAATATAGGCTACCGTTGGCGATATGGGTGACCTTATTCACGCCTTAGCTTGTGCTTATCAATTAGGGACAATTAGCGTTGGTAGACTAATGCAATAACTGGGAATGACGAAACTTGCACAGATATTTACTTAAAGGCGTGAACTGACTTGTTCGAACCGTTCGTTGCTCAATTATAAAGTCCATGACACCATAGATGGTAGAGAAAAGACATTTTTTCAATCTTTTACTTTAACAGTTTTCTTTAAAGGTGACCAATTACATGACCAAGTAATTGTTTCTTTCTATTTCAATCAGTGCATTCTTTTCTACAACTTCACTCGACTAATTTAACTTGTAAATTATTATGACCAATCAGCCTATGAGCAATGAGCCATATGACCAAAAAGACCTATGACCAATAAGCCATATGAGCAATAAGCCTATGAGCAATAAGCCTATGAGCAATGGTCCTAGAGCCGTAAAATCCAGTAGTCTGCAGGTTTTAAAAAGAGACTTCGCATTTTTTTCCATTCACTAAATCTACTTAGAAGTGCACACGACCACATCGTCTAGTGCAAGGGTTCTAACTCCACTTTTCGAAATTGTTCAGGAGAGCGAATCTAAACTTTCGATGACTGCCAAAAATCCAATTAGGCTATTGTTACATCATAGTGATTTATGAAAATTTGGATAGCAGAACATAGCCTATCCTTTGTTGGAATAATAATTATAATCTTTAAAAAACGTTTATGCCGCCGCGCATAAAATAATAAAGTTTGTGACGGACAGGAGGCAAAATTATAGCAATAAAACCTTTGCACATTTCAAAACATTTCGGAATCTCAATATAGATAATAATTTATATCATTGTTATTTATGGAAAATAGGTCGTTTCCCTAGTTGGAATGATGACATCTTTTAAGTATTTTGTGTCTCCGAACCTGAAAAATGAATGTTTGTGAAAGTACGCAAAATGATAACTTTATGACGGGAGATAGCCAATGATTAGCCTATGCCTAGAGTAGTCAAGTGAGCAGTGGACACCTACGGGCTGTCAGCCCATGGACAATGAAGAAGAAGAAGAAGAAGAAGAAGAAGAAGAAGAAGAAGAAAAAGAAGAAGAAGAAGAAGAAGAAGCCTATGCCTAGAACCTCCGCATATCCAAAATATTTTTAGGTCTCAAGCTAGGTCGTTTTATAACGACTCAAATATGCAGTTCATAATTATCTTTTAAATTATTATCCACCATTACATGAAAATAATGTGGTTTCAGCTTTTTTGAGTAAGAAATAATAATAAGCTAAAAATGCGCTATAACAAGCCACTCTTAAATACGCATGTTGTCGCCTACAAAAAATAAAATGGAGTATTCTTTTTAGTTATCAAAATTCCCTGATTAAAACATTATAATAATAAAAATTATTATGCTAAGAATAATTTTTCCGACCAAGGCAACATGTTACAGATTGAAAGAAAGATACGATTCGCCTAAGGTATAATTTTTATTCACGTCTTCTGCACACCTTCGGTTAAAAACATTTGCGTGAATAAATAACTAATCGCTCTAACGCAAGGCTTGGGTAGATAGATCTTTTGCACATTTCACAAAAGGGTCCTAGGAGATATCTCTAATATTCAAATAGTTGCTGTTTCGCTGTTTTTACTCAGAAGATGTAATCTTTGCACAGTTCAAGCATCACATCGGTAGCAATAAAATAAAACAATAAAACGCTTTTTGAAAAATTTGGAGTTAGAACCCTTGCAGGTACTTGTTTTTTATCCGACCACCTAGACACCAAGAACTAACGTTGCATCGTTGCTATCTTTAATAAATCCAACTTCTAGTTTGCCGAGAATCCTTTTAATCGATCCAGCTTCTTTTTAGGCAAGAATTTGTTCGATGAATCCCGCTTCTATTTCGTCAGCAAGTATTTTTCGTTGAAAATTATTGTTCATCAATCCAGCTTCAGTTTCAGCAGAATGACTGCACTAACCCTAAAACTAACCCAAACCGACCCTCGCGGCGCCTAACCTGAACCCTAACCGACCTTCACGCGATAAATCCCGCTTCTATTTCGTCAGGAGATATTTTTCATCGAATTCATAAATTTTGGTGGTCGGATAAAAAACAAGAACCCCCTTGCACTCTAAACAGACGATGTCATGTAGTTAAGGTTTTACTTAAGTACATAGTTAAGTTTGTTTTTCTACATGCTATTTACAATTTGAACTTTTTTCAATCCGTCATCACCGAATTTGATTAATTTTTTCCTTTCTTCTTTAGCTTACTTGTATAATATTTCTTAGGATTTTTTACTTGGGTGACCCTCCCCAGCGGGATGTCCATCCCTTTAGGGCCCCCTTAGTAGCCAATGCATGCATTTTTTCCTGCTTTTGATGTCATCTTGGTTTCGGGTTACAATAAAGCGAATTGATTGATTGATTGAATTGGTTCTGCCTCAAAAGTATAGAAAATGGCCATTATTCCCCAAATACTTTGCTTTTCAGGCCAGGAGATTGATATATTCTGAAATATGACTGCTTCTTCGGAACATTGAAATATAAAACCAGTTATGTCTTAACTCGAAGTAGCCTAGCTGTACAGCTTTTGTGAACTTCCGGGAATATTCTAGAATGTGCGAGAACCATTCACACCTATAAATAACTACAGGTAGTAGTATAAATAAAGATGACTTGAGCCCACCATGCACTTCAGTTTAGTTGTACGCTTGACTAGGTGCATAGCTATAGCATGTAGACACAACTCAGATGTCAGCAAGAGGCTGCAAGTATCCGGCTGACGCATTCTGCTATGTCTGCGGCAATTTATGAAGACAAGAGCGAAAAGGTACTCTATTGAAACATCTGCTAAGATGTGTGAGGCCTACAAGGCATATTTGCCGGTCGGCGATCAAGACAAGTCCTAGGCACCTCATTTCATCTTCGAGCAATGCAAAAAAACGCTAGAAGGTAATATGGAACTGTTGAAACGTACTCGCATAGATGTAGTCATTCACTTTCTTGAAATACAGGAAAATTTGAGATACGAGTAGGTGTGCACCAGGGATCATGCTTGAGTCCTCTACTGTTCATTATTGTGATGGATGCTGTGTCGGAGCATGTAAGGAGAGAGGTGCCGTGGGATATGCTGTATGCGGATGATCTTGTGCTGGCGGCCGATGAAGAGGAGAGGATGCAGACACGTTTTACGGAGTGGCAAACGGCAGTGGAGAGCAAGGGCCTCAAGGTAAACATAAACAAAACAGAGATCATGGTATGCTCAAAAACAGCGGAGACAGTGGAGATAAAGAGCATCAAGGGAGAACCACTGAAGCAGGTGGAAACGTTTAAATATCTGGGATCGACGATGAATGCGCAGGGAGGATGCGAGCAGGACGTCAGGAACAGAATCAGAGTAGCGTGGCAGAAGTGGAGAGAACTATCTGGAGTGTTGTGCGACTTTAAAATGCCGACTCACCTGAAGGGAAAAATCTACAAAACGATGATAAGGCCAGTAATGCTATATGGAGCAGAGGCCTGGGCATTAACAAAAAGGGACGAGAGTTTGCTGGAAAGAACAGAGATGAGAATGCTGCGATGGATGCTTGGAATATCACTGAAAGACATGAAACGAAGTGAGGACATCAGGAAGACGCTCGGTGTGGCATGCATCACTGACAAAGCACGGGAGACCAGGCTGCGATGGTATGGACACGTAATGAGAAAAGAGGAGGGTAGCTGCGTCGAAAGAATCATGCAGGCGGAGGTATATGGTCGACGCAGTCGGGGGCGACAGAAGAAAAGATGGGAGGACGTGATACAACAAGACCTGAAGCTGCTCAAATTGAAGAAAGAAGACACCGGAAGCAGAGACAAGTGGAGGAGAAGGATCCGAGTGGCTGACCCCTCGCCAGAGGAAATAATCCTAGCCTGAAGGGAAAGAAGAAGACTTTCTTGAAATTAATAAATTTCATTGTCAGTATAATATCATACTTAATGATTATGAATACTGCGAGAATGTGTTACACATTAGTCATGACCGCGAGTGAAAAACATTTATGATCGATCACAATTATCTGTTTACTTTCTTGCGCAGGATGGTACAAAGGGGAAAAGAGAGTCATGAAGTTTGCAACACCAAGAATCTGGCGAGAACCCACTGACCACTCAAACAATGCTACTTCTGCAAGGTGGATCCTTCCAAACGTCGGACTGGATAGAATGCAGCTCCTGTCATATATCCCGACATTCCTTCATCCATGGCCCCAGTGCCACACAGCCCTGAGCTTCTGGTACCCACTGTTCCGGATAGAAATCAGCCGTCCTTAGAAGAACAAAGTATATCAGAGTCGGAGAGCGATGAAGACGTTTTAGATCCAGACTATAATTTTCTAGCTCGTGACAAAAATCCGTTCCATCCAAACGACTTGATCAGAGACCTTGGTCTCACCAAGTCCAATGCAGATGATGAGCCTGTCCACCACGCGTAGCGCCCTAGGAGGTTCTTCAGCCATAGGCCTTCTCCCCTGGTGGCATAGCCTCACCAGGCATTCCCCTACTTGGTTGTTCATCCTGTTGGATGACAGTGTTCAAATCGCTCGCAGATCAGAGGAAGCGTCATCAAGCATTTTCAAGTTTTTTTGCCAGTCAAGATTGACTCTGCTTCTGTCACAACGTGACCGATCTTTTTCAGGAAATTGGAATCGACTGCATTCCGAACAAGTGGTGTTTCTTCATTGACAGTTAATCTCGGAGCCTCAAAAACCGTGCTATTCCATAATGGGAACAAGTATCCGTCTCTTGCTCTGCCTCGCTCGGTACACCTCAAAGAGGATTTCAACAGCGTGAAAACCTTGTTAGTCGCCTTGAAGTTCAATGAGTACGGCTGGAATGTCATAGGGGACTTCAAAATGGTATCATTTCCGATGGGTCTGGAAGGGGGCTGGACAAAGTTTCCTGGCTACCTCTGCCTTTGGGACAGCAGATACAAAAAGGCGCACTACCACAAGCGGGACTGGCACCAGCGGACCGAGACCAAAAAACCCAGGAAATTACACTCATTGTCCAGGAACAAAAATCGTGTTACATAGTGAAATTATGACATTATAGCCAATTTCACTGCGAAAGAATCAGACTCAAATTGATTAGTGTACACTCTGTATCAAACGGCAATACTGGCGTCACAGAAAGTCGTGTGCCAGACACTAGATAGACTAACGTCATTGCTGCAGTCAGATACTCACAGATTTGTGTTGGCGGATCACACTCCGTTTCGGTTAACTGAAATGTGTGTAAAAACATGTCAGAAATAGAAGAAACGAATCTGTATGCCACGAACGCCAACTGGAACCGTCCACTTGGAAGACACACCTCAACAACCTTTGCTCCTCGAAGGCAAGGGCTGCTGGATAGTTTTGACGCAAGGAGACCAAGTGACGATGTCGTATAAATCTCTAAACCATTTGTTCCATAGCAAGAATAACCCATATCGAGCGTAAATGTCAGTAACACTGATCTGTCACTATCGATGGCCGGCGTCAGTACCACGTTTTGCATGTATCTGTGTGGTGGGAGTTGAAGAGCGAAAGGAAAGACGAAAAACAAAGCTACAACATAAGGCAACGTTTAGCATAATAATTATTATTCCGTTTTTATAAAACACCATCTGATAAATGAAATTCAGCTATAGTCTAGACATAGGTGCAAGGCAATCGATGATACGCGCAGGTTACTATAGTGTCCCGTCATTAGCGCGCTAAACAAAAGCGCGACGACATAAGCGCGCTGCAAAATTTAACCGACATATGCGCGCCGACGAAAGCGCGCAGAGTAGACTATAATGACAAACATCAAGGTATTTTCCACAAAACAACAAATATCTCTTTAATCAATCCAGCTTTTTTAGGCAAGGATTATTTTCATCACTGCAGCTCTCATTTAATCATGATTATTTCCAACAATCCAGCTTCTGTTTAAGTTACAGATGTTTTCATCAACCCGGCTTCTATTAATTTTAGACAATGACAATTTTTTATCAATCCGGTTTGAATTTAAGCATGACCTCTTTTCATTACACAACTTCTATTTTGACTAGAATTATTTTTCATCAAACCAGCTTCTATATTTAATCATGTCATTGAATCCTTTTCTTCAGTCTGGATTCCATTTAAACAGCTATCTTCATCAATCCGGATTCCATTTAAGCATGACTTTCTTTTATCAATCCAACGTTTAATTTTTCAAGTATTATTTTCATTTAACCAGCTGCCATTTAATGTTGACTTCTTTTCATCAGTCCAACTTCTATGTTAGCAAGAATTTTTCCATCAATCCAGTTTCCATTTCATCGGTATTCTTTTCATCAGTCCAACTTCTACGTCAGCTAAAATAAATCATCAACCCAGCTTCAATTTAATCGGCATTCTTTTCGTCAGTCCATTTTCTGTTTAAGCAAAAGTCGCTTTCATCAATCCAGCATCTATTCAATAACAACAGTTGTTTAAGCAAAAATTAGAATGTGCTAATTATATACAGACTTAGCAACGCTTGCCAGCTTTGGTTCCACTATACCGTAACCTGATATTGCAATTAATCGCGCATCTGACGTTCCCGCGTTTTGTTCTGCGCGCTTTTGTTCTGCGCCCTAATGACGGAGTACCAGCTACCATGTTCATTGAGACTTAACGAACCGAATTGAATTCGACATGAATTCGATTACCTGTAGTTAATGCGGAAGCAATACAAATGCTTTGTTGCGGAACCATTGCTCAAGGCCTTCAAGCACAGGCCACCGACGCGAATGAGGTTCTGGAGCTAAAGCTACTATCACTGTTTACTCTGATAAAAAAGTAATAGTGCAGAAATTGAGAGTTATGAAATATGGCGTTGATGAAAGGAGATCGGCACAATTTCAATTGTACTCGTTTCATTGAGAAATGTCAATGATCCCCAAATATTTAATTTTGAACTCGATGGATTATCAATTGTACTGTATTGTATTGAAACATTTATAAAGCGCCTCTCTGCTAGGGTGAACCGTTCAGAGGCGCTCCCAGTGCGCAAGGCCACGAGAGAAGAAATAGGTTTTGAGGAACGAAAATGAGGAGGAAGGATTACCAGTTAGAAGTTGAGACCGAGTAGATGCAGATAGAGAGAGGCCAATTGGTGTAAATGAACTGGACTGAGCCATAGCCGTTCTAGCAGGAGGAACTAGAAGATCAAAATCATATTTTGTCACTTTTTGTTGCGCTTGTTTTTGGATCGTCAAAAACAGTGGATGAACTCACTAAAAGTGAAATAACTTTGTCATATTTGAAATATTTGGGTGAAATGTTGCCATTGGACGTAAATATGAATTGCCTTTCAGCATTGTGAAACTCGAATTTAAAATTCTTACTTCTGGCCAAGTTTTTGGCAAAACTTAAGGGTGGGGTTTTTCTTGCCCACCCTGTAGATCCAAACTTTCTTACCGTGAATGCCATTCCAAAGAACATCAACCCAGCCCGATTTAATTTCATATCCACACGAAATGAACGACTCTGTACAGTTGATGGAATCCGAAGCCAGAATTTCTGAAACGTTGAAGCGTAGACCTATGTTATTTCGATTCCTAACAGTCTTGTATTGCTTTGAAGCTTTGCACTTACATAGAACGTATATCTTCTTCCCTTCAGACAAGAAGGGAAGACAACGGGCGAGGGATCAACCACACATATCCTTGAAATAGTACGTACATGCACCTATGTATTTAATGGCCTATAATTATTTCCGTGCAAAAAGTGTATAACCTCAGCAACGGAATCTGTTAGACCATATCCAATCTCTCCCACACCCATCTGCACAGGCTGCAATTCTCAGTATGGGAATCATCTTATGAGTGGTCATATAGCATTATTAATTTTTCTGCAATCCATGTTGCAACCCAGAAGTTTTAAAACTACCACCATTGTTCACCGAACTCAATATTTTTTCTCTGAGAAATATTCTTAGAGTCGGCACCCCGTCGTAATAGAAAAGTCAAAATAGCCTCGTCAAAACAGCCCCATCATAATCGCCCACCGACAAAACATCCCCGTCAAAATCGCTCAGCGACAAAATAGCCCCGTCGAAATAGCCCCGTCAAAACAGCCCATGAAAGTAGTACCGACAAAGTCGCGCAAGAACACACAATTTTCTTAAAGATGTAGGCTACATGTAGGCTAATGCCAAAGAAATCGGTGCAAAATAAAATTGGTCTAATCTATACTTCAAAGCGGTTAATTGGAAATCGCTAGTGGTTTTGTTCAAATTTTTAAAGCCTGAGCACTTAAACATTTCATACTAATAACTTTTTTCAGTTCTCACACAAGAACGCTTTAACCTTAGTAGTTTCGTAGTAGTTAGGCTAAGTTTACATTTTGCGATGAAAACATTTCAACTGTTCATACTAATAGTGCCGCTAATTTGCTTTAAATACACTGTTCATTGCGTTACTTTTAACAAAAACACTTGAGCCGTTCTGGAACTGAGTTGTCGGTGGTGTCTATGACGGAACTATTTTCACAGAAATGTTTTCGCAGGCTGTTTTGACGGGGCTGTTTTGACGGGGCTATTTTGACGGGTCACCCTTAGCTTCACTTATGTGCCAGTTTAAAACCCAGTTTTAAAAATAATGTTAGAAATAATCTGTGTACCTTCTTGCACCAGTCAATCCTTAGGCCTACGTGCATTAGGGTGGAGTGAAAAAAAAATCTTTCCTTTTTAGAAGCTAGACTATTTAAAATGTGCCAAATGTCCATAGTAACAATCCTGCCAAATGATATTATTTTCTGACAACTGCTTGATCGCCCTTCGCCCAATTGAAATAACTGGCATTGTAACCATTGAAGTGGGCCTATAAATGAAGCATTTCGACGATGCCAAAGGTATTGTCCATTATGTGCCATTAGGTCCCGTTTGCAAAATGGTGTTGGGGGAGTTTCTCACTTCCAATCGATCAGTGGGTCCCTGGACATGAAAAATCACCGAGGTGCTTGTCTGCCATGACGCCAAGAATGACGTAATTGACAAATCCAATATGGTCGCCGCCGGCCATTTCGGAAAATTCATATTCTTTATTTCTTGCAGTATATGCACGTGTAATACCTCTAATGGTACTGATTTAGGTGTGTAGAATTCATTTATGATATTGTTTTTGTCATCAGGGGTCATCTTGAGGTCGCAAGGTCATGGTCAAGGTCATTTTCCCATCTTTTTCTTTCATTTTCCATTTCTTTCAGCTTATGAACGCGTAATACCTTTAATTGTACAAATTCCTAGATGTAGAATTCATTTCTGATATTGGTTTTTCATCAAAGGTCATCTTAAGGTTATAGAGGTCAAGGTCAAAGACACTGAGTTTCATATTTTTCATTTATTACGGCTTATGCACGCGTAATACCTCTAATGTTACTGAATCCTCCGATTATATGTCAGCGGCATGGAGCCGTCACAGAATCTGAAAAACGGTGGTGACGTTCATCATTCGCTTATATGTTCCAACGTGGTTCGCCATAAAAGCCCAGTCATCATGCAAAGATGGAGCTAGGCACCTTCACCAGATGCTCGTCAAGTCACGATATCTCAGCCCTAAGCACAAGAAGATCGTCGACCCCGTCATTCATCGCAACGCTTACTTCGCTCACCCGGAGAATTCCCTCTTAGCCATGATGACGGACCATCGACCACACATAGGCCTACATGTACGTGAGCTGGGCCTGCGACGAGTGATGAAGGCCAGAGCTGAAGCAGGTCCCAATGGACAAATACGGAGGTTCAAAGTTCCCGCAAAACTCAACTTCAACGTCGTGGAATACTTCGACACGATCGACTGGGCAGTCTGCCCTATCTCGGAGCCTCCCGTAATCAAGGCAATGACAGACACTGAGCTCAGGGATCTCATCACGACGGAGGTGACTCCAACAGTCACCTTCCCAAAATTACCCAGCCACACGCAGGCTGTGGAAAGACACGTGAAGCTGGTGACCGAGCGATAGCTGTTTGTGGACAGAAATCGCGAGATGGCTTCATCCGTGCACGCGTCGCTTCTCGACAGCTAATGCCGATGTCACGAAATAGAGTATCCCCGTATTAATTGTATCCCCAAAATTACAAAAAGTCGAAAAAACCGCTTCCGCGTGTATTTTGTTTTGCAAATTTATTTATATCTGCTTTGTCTTGAACAATGACACTAACAGGTATGTTTATTCCTACTAGATAATTTGTTTTGCCCTGTTTTTAGAGCACTTAAAACATTTAAAACACTTAAGAACACTCAGAGTCACTAAATAAATTCGAGTTCCCTTTATCCGAGCATTGCTTATGACACTTAGAACAATTAGAGTCACTTTAAATTTTGATTACAGCATAAATTTCTTTATCATGCTCATTTTTCAAAAAAGGGGATAGAATGGTTTATCCCACCGGATAGTATAGACCGGTTAATTCCATCCGGGGGATAGATTAATTCATCCTCCCGGATAGCTTTCATGGGGGATACTCCGTTTCGTGTCACCGACGTTCGAGTCAAAATGTGACTTCTCTCACTTCACCTTGTAACTGTTTGCGACTTTGAAATCAAAGATACTGTAATAATCAAGGCATCTGATTGCATTATGATGACTATTAACTAGTTGACTACCTTACCTAGACTGTGGACTATGGACAGTGTGGAGTGTAGATAGACTCTGTAGAGTGTAGACCCTAACCTACCTATATCGTTCTGATGTCGCTTAGTAATGCAAAATAAAAAGTTGCGAAGGGCGATCAAAACATTAATCAGAAATGTTGTAATTTTTACACAGTGTTCTATTGATCTATTGGCACCTTTTGACATATCTAGCTAATTGAAATTCAGGGAAAATTTTTTTTTGGCCATTTTCACTCCACCCTAACGTGCATTAAGTCTGCAGTTGGTCATTTCGCTAAGATTCAGTTTTCATGAAACACTGATCAGTCCCTTCCGCGGACTTGTTTTGAATATTGCCGCTCTTCACCAGTCTGTTCTCTTACATTCGACTCGAGTCCTTGCGGTGGCGACAACATTCTTAGCATGGGTGTGCATTACAAAGCTGTATAGTGTATATCAATGTTGCGATCTTACTTGGGTGAACTTTGCATGAATATGCTTCAATGCGTCGAATGAATACAGCCGAATATTCCATCGACCAAGAGTAGAACTGAGACGCCTTAACGTTTATTGACCCAACGTTCCCAAAGTGGAACATATTATTAAAAAATTGGAGGGACGGTAAAACCTACTGTAAGTCAGCTAATAAATATTCACTTACTCGTCCATAGATGGGGGCATGTTTATTTACTTTTATTTCAACTCTGTGCAGTTAAATAAAATAATTATTTTCATGCAATTTTAGTAAATATTTAAAATTACTTTAGGTTACAAATGCATGATAATTAATTGCTTTTATCGTATATTTGGGTTGAATTGTGTCTATTGTGCCTACTTATGGTCACATTTTTTAATGGTAGAGCCCCATGAGTGAGCAATGCAGCTGATTTTACATATGTTCCACTTTGGGAACGTTTGGTCACTCTCGCTACTTGTATCAATATTTTTGCGTTATACTGAAATTTGCCTTGCTCGCTCCAAAATTTATATTGACAGTAATTGTAATTCTAATATGAATATGAATTCTATTATTAATAGTAGTAGTAGTCTTGTGCCTAATATTGTTATTATTAGGCCTATTTTTTATTTTATTATTGTGATTAGTTTGTTTGGGGTTATGGCAGTTTGAACAGTGCGTTTGGTTCTCTGTGGCATGATGTTTTCAACGTAAATTTGAGTTCTGATTAGCCCATATTATTGTTCCGTTTCCCCGCAGTGTGGGGGGGCAGGGTATGGTGGGATGAGATGGGTATTGGTGGGATGGAGCCGGGGCAGGATGCAGTGGGACCAAGGTGAAACCAATGGGAAACATTATCTTTGTCATATGTTGAACTTTTTTGCGGGGAGGGGGGGCATGGAGGGGTGGGATATGGGGTGGGTATGCCTGACTTGGGGTGGAGGCCGGTGGGGTCGAACGGTTGGGTATGGCCTGAAGTGAGGCGAAGTGGGAAGGAGTGCTGGACCAAAAGCCGAAATTTACTCAGACGAATGGGCCGTTTAGGAGCGGTGCGGAGTGGGGGCGGGGTTGGGGCGCGGTTTGGGCGGGGTTGGGGCGATGTGGGATGTGGTGAGGGCGGTTGGAATATGGGGTTGTAGTGCGCCGAGTGGTGTCAAAGTGGCAAGAAAAGGTCAAAGTGAAAACTAGTGAATCATTGTTTTTTATGAATTTCAGATGTTGAGCATTTTACGGAATGGGGCGGCGCGTAGGGGGGGAATGGGGTGGAGTTGGCCGAAATTGTGTGGAGGTTGGCTGGGGTTAGACGGTAGAGGTGTGGGGTTGAAGTGAAGCGTGTGCGTTCAAAATGAGGAGGAGGGTTGAACGAGAAACCAAAAAATTACCTCAGTGGTTTGTGTGAAAGGCGAATTTGGGGGAGGTGGGGTGGGGTGGCGGAGTTGGGACTGGAGACTTAAGTGGGATTTTTGTGGGATGCGGTCGGTCTTGTTTGTTTGCATGTGCACTTGTTATAGCGCCCCTTCAAGCCCTGTCTACTCAGAGGCGCTCCCGAATGCAGAGCGGACACCATCGGAGTTTCACGCCTGAGGCGCTGAGCAATTGTGCAAGGTCCTTACGTGGCGAGGTGGATTCGAACCTCGAATCTTCCGGCTCCAAGGCAACGACGTCACCACTACACCACCGCGCCCCACATACGTATGCTGACCATATCGGTCAGGGTATTGGCGCGCTAGGACCGGTTTGAAAATAAATTGAAACAATAGTTTTCATAAATTTCATATCTTGAGCATTTTATGGGGTGGGTTGGGGTGGAAGAGTGGGGCTGGGTGGATGGGTGGGCATGGGGTTGGGTGGGTAAAAGTTAGGGTAGAGGTGGGATATTAACCTTTGTGAATCACAGCTTTTACAAAATTGCATATCTGCATCATTTGGATAAAGTTATATATTCACATATGCAATTATGCATGATGCTTTTACTAGTCAAAGTGACCCAACGTTCCACTTTGGGAACATAATTATGCATAATTCTTACATCTTTTAATTTTTTTAATTTTTTTTCACTGATTGCCTTTAATTAGGCGGTAAACTCTAACATATCGAAATTCTGAAGTGATAGAATGACGATTTCAGTATCTGGGATGATAAAGGTTAATCTCAGGGCATCAAAGACTACAAAGAACATATGGGATAGACAGTCTGGACACTGATCGAATGGAAAGCGTTGTCGAAACTTTACCTGGCTGCAGTGGCTGGACGACTTTACACGTGTTAGGTTCAATACGTCGAAGGAAGACAGCTGAATATTCCATCGATCCAGAATAGAACTGAGACGCACTGATCTCTAGCATAACTGGAACTCCAACCGGTAGATGGATGTAGTACAGCTGGATATTGGATCCGTTCGGGGAGGCTGTCTGGATGACCTCTGGCGGAGGCAGAGTATCCGTGTTGTCTGTTGATAGTAGAGAGAAACTAAGACGGATATTGGTGGAGTTGAATGTGGCTGAGAGCAGAAGACATGGCTCCTGTGTGGTTGAAGCGTGAGGAGGAGAAAATAATTTGGACACTTCTCCTATGGTGTAGCCGTCGAATTCACTGCGAAGGGCCTTCGCATTGTCCATCGCCAAAACTAGTAGTAAATAATTAGCCCTAAGTATTGCATTAACATCACTATCATTGTAATCCTTTTATTTTTATTGGTGTTAATATTTTATGCAATCGATTTCACAACTCTTACAACCAGGACAGTCACGAACCCATTCAACTTCAACTTGTTTATCGATACCAAAAATATCAAACGGACATAAATGCATTCATAATAGTACGCAAAGTGATTAATTGCGGTTAACAATTGCGATGGTATAGCTTAGTGTACAATCATTACTGCGAAATGTAGGGAGCAATAGGCTTCCCGAATGGAGTGATCCCGCTATTGGAGCCTATTTACCAAAGAAAAAATCTTCACTATTATTATGATAAATGATAACAGATTAGGAACAGATAAAATGGCAGTATTTTTGGAATCAATTAATTAGTAGCAGTGGGATACCTTCCCTCTGCTCGACTTAAAAAGAAGAATAGGATGAGAATGAAGTGGAAGAAAGTTGTTGTCATACTTATACATAAAAGTACTAGTTTGGAAGAATTTAATTGGGGATATTTTTAGCACGTTCAACTGATGAAATAAGGGGCTAGTGTAAGTATTAAAGGGAGATTTAGTTATACATGTAATTCTTATGGCTTTTTTCTGCAGTCTATTTAGCTTAGTTAGGTGAGTGTCATATGTAGATGTCCAGATGAGATTGCAGTAGATTAAGTATGGGTGTATAAGTGTGAAGTATAATGATTTTAGTATAATTATAAAGTGGAAGAAGATAGGCTATTCTTTGAATTATGCCTATATTTTGGAGATTTTTTTAGAAAGTTTAGCTGTATGTATATTCCATTTTAAGTGCTGGTCAATATGTACACCCAGGGATTTAGAGGAGTATACTTGCGGTAAAGAAATATTTTTAATTATTAGGTTATTATCAGGAGGTGGAACAAACTTTTTTTACTAGATCTAAAAATTGTATAATTAGATTTCGCTATGTTCAGTGAAAGCTTATTGGCTTTGAACCATTCACTAGCCATTTCTAGGTCGTTATTTGCTATTTTAATTAATTGTTCATAGGAGGAGTGAGAGTAAAAAGCGTTTGAATCATCAGCAAATAGGATGTAATGTAAATAAGTTGCGGAATTAGGAAGGTCATTTATGTATATTAGAAATAAAACACTGATTCGCTTCACTCAACATGGTTGTTTAACACTCGAGTGCCCAAGGTATTTTTTGGTACACGAAGGCCCAAGGAGGGGGTCCACGCAGGTTTTATATCTTCAGAAGGGATTGGAATATCGTTAGAGAATTTAATTCTATGTAATCCCAAATGAATTTGCAATCGCTTGGTGTATCTTATGTCACAATAGCACCACCTGGTGTAATATAATAGTGTAAAAATCTCGTGATAGCCATGTTATGCTTGCTTGCGTCATTTACCGAAGGAAGCCTATACGTCCGGGGCGTCCGCATGCCAGTCAGCAGTGTTTCTCTCACTTCCAGCTATCGACGGACCAGTTGCATTATGGTAGACTAAATCGTAATCGCAATTGTAAATTTGTATAGCGCCGCTTCAAGAGAAACTCCCCAGACGTGTTCCTGACCTGATAACACCATGCCTCGATTGAAAGGGGTAATTTTCAAACAATTGCGGAGGAAGGGAAGTATGAACGGCTGTGTCACTGCGTGGTGTTAGGCCTACTTATGGGTTGAGTAAGAAGGGTAGGCCACTACCGCCTACAACACCACCGGCTAAGAAGAAAAGCTTAGCCATTTATTTGCGTAATCTTGACAGAACAGTTGCCACCGTTTGTATGAACCCTAAGCCCTCCGTTTTGACGCACGCCTGGTGCATACAATTATTGCCGTGTAGGCCTACGCAGACTTGCAGACTTTCAAATTCTGTGCTGCAAACGTAGGCCAAACATAGTGCTACAATGTCAGTAATTCTAAGTTCAACAATTTATATGAATCTTCCTTTCATATAACGTGAGCTGGCCATTTTTTTATTGGCCAGTAACCATACGCATGTATGACAAATAGCCGAATATCGTGCGGTACCCTTAGTATATGCTGTGGTTGTGGGGTACAGGGTTGGACAATACTCACGCAAAATATACCATTCGATGTCCAAATGGTTGTTCTAGGAATACCTAAAACCATTTTTGCAGATCCATAGCCATTGAAAAGTTATCCGGGAAAAACGGGCCTGGGGTCCGGTCGGACCCTCCGTTGGGCATTCGAGGGTTAAGTCCCTTTCCGAATCAGTCTGTTATTGATGTTGTCGAACTGTATGTTTTTCCAAACAGATGGCAACATGGGACTACAACTTTAAGCCTCAATTCTAGCCCCTCCGCAAATAACGTCATAGGGTCAAAGGTTAACCGCTAATAACCTCAATCGCTATAGTAACCTAATCCCAGACGTCGATCAATTAGCTATTAGACTTAATTACCTATCAAGCCCTAAAGGTGCATACACATACCTACATACTTGCATACACACCTACATATACACACATACACATTCATAAACACATACGTACACACACGCGCACACAAACACGCATACACACACACACAAACACATTAGAGGGCAAACCTAATTAATATTCATATACAGATTGACTTTCGCCCTAGGCCATTGCATGTTAGCCCAGCCCCACACGCCTCTATGTTTAACGGCTGACCAGTGACCAATCAGGTAGCGTTAAAGTGCTTTCGTAAGTATTACATAAAATATCAGGAAATAAGTCCATCAATTGCAGTCTGATGCTCCTTTTGTTAATTTGTGGCCAGTTGTAATGAAAACGCTTGATTATACCAATTAATGTTAAGTCCAGATGTTGGACCGAAACAGTGTTGAACACATAATTATCCGACTAAATTTCGTGAAAATGGTGTCAACATGCGAGGTTGAACCGATTCCAGCCACAAACCGTCTGCCAGGGTTGGACGCTGTAGTGTCGAAAAACATCGCCCATGCACCTGACTTTCTATTATCTACGCTGGCATCATAGTTATAACAGCATTGCTAGTAGCTTCACATGCACTATTCAGAAGTTTCGGCACACTAAGAAGCTGTTCCACATACAAATCTGATGCAAAGACTGGTAACTGGTCAACCCGACCACTTCCTGCAATATCTATGGCTATGTCATGGTCCTGGGCACGACGTTAAACTGCATCCATCATCCGCCACAGGGAACCAACAACTTCCTTGTGCCGGTCCTAAACCCGGACAAAGGAGGAAGGTCTGCCAGATGGGTGGCGATACGCTGGCAGTAAAAGACCAAGACGATTGAAATCCGCAAAAACCACGACACAAGTGGCATAGCTACCCAGATGCTTCAAGGTGTCATGATGTGGAGCAGACATGCACAGGCCTGTGGAGAGAGAGTCGGGGGGAGAGCGTGGGTCACATACGGGCTTTGACCCAGGTTGTCCTTCATGCCTCTCTCCCAAAATTAAATCTCGTACCTCATTGATCGACCTTAGGACCTGAGCTAGGTTACTAGCGGACTATGGTATTTTAGTGGTTCAAATTACTAGCGGTTGACCTTTGACCCTGTGACGCCATAATGCGAAGAGGCTAAAATTGAGGTTTAAAGTGTTAGTTATATACTACTCACATTTAGGAGATATTGTTACAAATGGAATACAAACCAAGATTGCAGCACCGAACACCATAAGATGGATACGGAGTTGTAACGATGTTCGTTCTTTTTTCTATGCGTTCCAAGGAACAAAAACATTTTAATTTGTACGTTCCAAATTACAACGATAACAATTAAGTGCAGCCATTTTAGCTTCACAAAAATGGGACGTGTGTAAATTTAAACAGCAAATAACACTCATTATATTCGTAAAAAAGGCGTCGCGTGTGAAAATCGAACGACAAGCAGAAGATCAATACGGTCACAGGATAGGCCTAGTATCCCGAGACCTTCCTGAAGATTACTCAGCCATTACTTCGCCAGCTGGCTTTGGTTAGCCGAGCAGTAGGATATGATGCGTTCCTTGCATAGCCGGCAAGTAGTTATATTCAACGCCTGTAAAATCTTGTGATCATAGGCGCAGCCACCCTCAAACTTCTGAGAGGCTTGGGACGGTCCCCACCCCCAACTTTCTACGAGAGGCTTGGGATGGTACCTCCCAACTTTTGCCACCGGCTGCTGTTAATAGCTGTTTCAATATAGATTGGCACATTAAGAACGTAGCTTAAGCATGTTCAAGAGCGTTTTAATCCTGCATGTACATCTTACCCCGACAGCGTTGGCGTCTACCAGGTTGCAGGTGAATTTATAAGATAAGAATATTCTTTAATATACCAATCGCTAGATATCCGAATTTTGGTGTACATACAAAGTATAATAAACAAACGTACATAATTTCTATATCTATGCAATGTCAAAGTGTTTTAGAATAGCATAAAATCCTAAGTCCAAATCTAATATAGATTTAATATTTTAAAAAGACGTTCTTTTAATGACCAACAATTTATGCTGCACTTTGGTTTATATGGTATTACATTTAAATATGATAAAGCATCCTCGTCCAAAAAGATTTCCTCGTTAGGTTGTCCGCCCTAGGAATGATTCGGTCATGTAGTCTTGGCCTCATGGAATAAGGCTGGGGTCTCAATGATGGGAGGTGTGGGTTTAATACATGTCATGGATTAAGTAGGAGGGCAGCGAAGAGCCTCCCGTCCGCCGTTCTACACATAGCCTCGAATGTAGGATTGTCCTCAGGAAGGTAATGCATTCGGATCAAACGGTCCAATATGGCCTGCAGTCTGCCGCGTTCCTGCTGCCCCGCAAATACCCACCATGCCGGGGCCGCACATAACATTCGCGCCACTGTGGTCATCCTACAAACGTCATGCAGGCTTGGTCCCTTAAGGCCGTGTGCAGTCATGATTCGCAAGGCATAAAGCGACTGTCTTGCCTGGATGCATTTATTGCTAAGCGTGAATCAAGAAAACTGATCTTTGGTTCATCTGGTCACCTGGTGCCGTCAGCTCTTGGAGCTCTGGCGACAGTCTTGATGTATCCTACATCAAGACTGCTGCAGGCACACAAGAATGATCTTTGGTTATATTAGTTTAAGTGACTCTTGAGTCTTTACTTTATTTCAGTAGGCCTATTTTCGTGTCTGGCTTGAATATTTTTGTCTTTTCAAATGCAAAATACCAGGTTCATTGCAGTTAAATGTACCAGAAATTATCATTATAATTATTTAGGCCTATAATATTATAGGATTAATTTAGTTAGATTGCTCAATTGCTCCTTTCATTCTAAGGCTACTGTTCTGCTAGTGTGGTAATGTATGTCTACACCATGGGCGTAGACTTATGAGGGAGGGACAGCGGGACGGTCTCCTCCAAAGTTTTAGTGGGGACCGAGGTGCTTATATCGATCCCAATATTTCAGAAATATTTAATAAATATTATCATAAATTATTTATGCAGTGTTATCCACTGGTCATCCATAATGAGCAACTTTGTTAAGATGACAATAAAATATAATAACAGTATGAAAATTTCAAAAATGAAACAATGGGGCATTTATTGAAGCCTTAAACCATTTACTCGCGCTATGAAATTATTTGAAATTTTGCGATGACTGCCTAATAAAACTTTAAAAATTTAAACATTGGGAGGGACGATTTGAAGTCCCAAACCACAACTATAAATTAACACTGAAGTGATGATGAGCATTTTCAATCAAATGGCAGGCTGAAATATTAACTTACAGTTTTAAAAGTAAAATTTAAACAATGGGCAGGGGACATTTGCTGAAATCTTAAAGTATGTCTTTCAGCAATGAAATTAAGAGAAATTTTGTTGAGATGACAGTCTAAGAATGCCACCAAATTTTACAGCATGAAATTTGAAGAAAACAATTAACAATTGGAGGAGACACTTTTCAAGTCTTAAGCCACGACTATCAACACTGAAATATTGAGCAATTTCGAAAAATGACAGCCTAGGATTCTACCAATGCAGTGTGGAAATTCAAACATTTGCGAGATTGGGAGGTGGCATATCCCCCCTCCCAAAACCCCTCCCCTGCTCGGCGCTTTGCGCCTTACCGATCATCTGGTCTACACTTTCAGGAGATGGAAATGGACACAAGTTTCTCAGTATTTAGTTCCACTTTGTGCCGATTGATATGCACATTCGAATCAATGGATAATTTGGATATTTGTTGCATGGCTATAATTTTGGTACCATGTTACCGTTTTTAAGATGCGTACATGTAGGCGTCTCTCATAAAAAGAGGGACTTCTGTCCCTTTTCTCGGTTATACGGAAATGAACACTCATATGATTCGCATTCTTTGGCTACATTGTCTTAATTTATGTGTGCATTAAGATGAATGAATACTTGTTGCATCACTTCTAACCTTTCTAGGGTAAGCCTTGCATTCCAAAAGCTGTGGCATTTTTTATTTGTAAGCAATGTCAAAATACTAATGTCAATTCATATGGCTCATTAATTGATTGATTGAATGATTCAGATTTAGACTTTCACATATCTACGTGGTTTAGGTACTTCTATTTCGATATCATCGTTGCAAAAATTTCAGGTAAACTAGACCCCAAAATGCACTCGATTTGGCATCAAATACTCAATTTTTGCGCTGGTTTCTGGGGCTTGGCCCCATGCCCCGCTGGGGAAGCTTGCGACGTTCCCCTATACTCCTAGTCGGTAGGGGCTTTTTGATTGGCAATCTCGGATCCGCGCTCCTAATTATTAGCCTACTCCTACTCACTATTCCTCAGAATTTCCATTTGGTCCCCCAACTTTTGGACGTGGTTGCGCCTATGCTTGTGATCATTGTGTCATTAATCGTTAATTGCAATATAATATTCTACAATTGCAAAATTCGGCTACTCACGCGTGTTAGATATCAGAACTGCAGGAGACCAGCTGTAGCCAAGTTCTGATTGGTCAGTCAAAGGACATGAGTCATCTGTTGATGAAAAGTCGCAGTATCCGTTCCACGTGAGATGGTCAGCGAAATCTGAAGTTAAAATCATCGTTCTAGTAATCACAAAGTCATTAAAGCAATCAGAATTTACATTATGCGCAGAGTGCGTTTGTCGGTCACTCTGTTTCTTTAATTGGTTATCTCACAGAAAGAACAAAAACATATGAACTTTTGACTGTCAGTCAAAACGATACTATGTCTCTTATTGTATCCGACTGGAATGTCATGCATAGCAGCGTGTCTGTCTGTGTGCGTCTAACTGCCGTTTCCCTCCATCTTATTTGACGCAATAGTGCGCAAAGGGTAATTGATACGGTAAACCTAGGGTACAGTCATATTGCAAAAAACATAGTATAGTTGAAAGATTCATACAGTTGCACTTGTTGTTCAGGATTTGTATTTGGCTTATGATGAGCAAATCTCCTTTCAGTTGTTGACCTTTCGACTCAAATACGAGGACGAACTTTTGTCCTTCGACCGTAAAACCACCAACGTCTCTTTGAAGAGTAAAGAAATCGACGGGAGACATTGGCTTCAGATTGCGATGGACCAATCTCTCCTCGTATCTACCGTCGCTCTTCACGTATCCGAGCATGACTCTGAGCTCAGACAGGGCTTTGAATCGGAGGACGAGACAAGACGTCTTCTCTTTGCTCAACTGGAATACAGGAGACATCAGTCTGGCCATCTGTTCACCGACGCCTATCTGTTTTCCGTTCGGTGATTGCATGAGTAACACCAGCTGCATGTCTACAATGAAACACCGCTCATGTCTGGATACATTTATAAGCAATGCTCTCGATAAAAATTCATATTTCTCCTTTTTTTAGAAAGTATGTGCATGAACAAATTTTCAATCGCACACGCATCAGAACAGCATTGAAGCAACGAAGTCTGCTATTGCTGCAATCGCTCCTGTACAAAACACGTTGGCTATAGCTGTGCTGTGTCGGCTAATCAACAGTTTTACTTATCATCCATGGTATCAGCTCTGGTCAGAGTTGATTCAATCTCGATTATCAGGAAAGCATGTGGCTTTTCGGCTGACCACGCAAGACAGCGGAAGCTTTTTTTTATAAACAATCTTTATAAATAAAGAGAAGATTTTGACGGGGATGCATCTCGACAGTTTAGCAACTTTTCACTCCAAGCCTTCACCACTGTGTCCGTCTCGGCATGGGACACCCAGTGGAGGGGTTCGCGAATCTCTGCAACCATGGGGCCAGGGTGGGGGCAAAGCCGCAAAACCCTCATTTCGTTACTTATTCAGCCGTTGCCATGCATATTTTCACACTTAGGCTATTCACCTGAAACGTTACGGCTAGACAGATTTTTACACGGGCCACCTCGCCTTCACCCAACACACACATCGGCCTGCAGGGGCCGGGCGGGGCAGGGGATGGAAGGGAGTGGGGTGAGGCGTGGAGGAAATTTTCCCGAAAACCCAAATTACACGGTGGCGTACCGGTGGAGGTCGGAGTGTGGTGGGGGTGTTGTGGGGTAAGGTGGGGTGAGGCTGGGTGAAGCGGGGGAAGAAAATTTCCCGACAACCCTAATTTCACGAGTGGCGTACCGGTGGAGGTCGGAATGTGGTGGGGTGTGGTGAAATGGGTGTGGTGTGCATGGTGGGTGGGCTTGTGACCTGGAACGGGTCGATTCCTAAATTTCCAAGGCAACGTCGGGTACCCTAGCTGATGCTCTATATAAGATAAGTTTATAGTTTTTAGAAAGTACATGTAGGTTATAATATATATATATATATATATATAATATATATAATATATATTCATACATATTATGTATGAATATTCCCGCTCATAACCGGGGTTCGACGTGCGTCAGGTTTGAGCGGATAGATAAATGGATTCGCGGAAAGAAATACAATTAGACCCACTAGACAGAAAAGGTGCGCCGACAAAACGGCGCAGAACAAAACGACGCAGACAAAACGGCGCACAAACTGAACTAAAAAAAACAAGTTTTTGGTAGTTAATAGTAGAAGCAGCAAAAATACATCCTGACATATATATATTATCAATCAACTTCCATTTGAATAGCAATTATTTTTCATCAATCCAGTTCCAATATAGGCAAAAACATTTTCATCAATCCAGCTCCAATTTAAGCAAGACTATTTTCCTCAATCCAGCTTCCATTTAAGCAAGACTATTTTCATCATTCCAGCTTCCATTTAAGCAAGACTGTTTCTCCAGTCCTGGTTCCATTTAAGCAAGAATATTTTCACCAATCCAGCTCCAATTTAAGCAAGAATTTTTCCATCAATCCAACTTCCATTTAAGGAAAGATAATTTTATATCAATCCGACTTCTATTTAAACGGAAGTATTCTGACTTGGATTCCCCATTTTGCCAGAATCTGTAACGATATCTCATAATCTTCAATTCGTGTACAGTGAGCTTGCAAACAATCACTAGACGGGTATCATTATCTTTGTACTGCGCCGCATTGTCTGCGCCGTTTTGTCGGGGTACTTTGAATTGCTCCGTTCTGTCTGCACCGTTTTGTCTGCAACGTCATGTCTGCGCCGTTTTGTCTGCGCCTTTTTGTCTGCGCCGTTTTGTCTGCACCGTTAAGTCTGCGCTGTTTTGTCCTGCGCTGTTTTGTGACGGCGACGACAGAAAATAATATTATGATTAAATTTTGTTCTCTACAGGGTGCGCCAAAAAAAAGTAATCCCCTACGGTTTTTAGCCCATATCTTGGCCAAACATACGAATTTTTAAATGAAACTTTACTGTCTTAACGGCAATTTATATCTACGTACAATGGTCAAATTTTAAAAAAAATATTTCAAACGGAACAAAAGTTACACCACTTTTATGGAGGCCACCCACCGTTTTTTGACGATTAAAAAACGAAGCGCAAAAAAATTAGGTTTTTTGCCAATATCTTGGCCAAACTTAAGAATATCGAAATGAAATTTTACAGGCTTATAGACAATTCATATTTACACATTATGGCCAGATTTCATCAAAATATTTCAAACGGAACAAAAGTTATATCACTTTTAGTGAGGTCACCCCCCGTTTTTTGACGATTCAAAAACGAAACGCGACAAAAATTAACAAAGACACGATTTTATTAAGTCTGATCTCAAATAACTGTTGTCAAATGAACTTGGTAGTGCTTCACAACTTGTGTTCAATGAGCTTACCACTCGTGCCAAAACTTCTTTTGAGTCCCTTTGCAAAGTTCTTGATAGACCTGTTGATTAATCTGATAGATTCCTTATTTACCAATTTGATTGCCATCTTGTTAAGTGACTTCTCAGTGACGCGCAGCTACGCTGGTGCCCTGTTTCTTTTTAAATGGTAATAATAATGATCATCCACCAATATCAAGGCTATTTGATAACAATCATTTAAGATGAGACTTAATAAAATCGTGTTTTTTGCTACTTTTTGCTGCGTTACGGCTTTGCATCGGCAAGAAACGGGATGTGGCCTCACTAAAAGTGGTATAACTTATGTTCTTTTTGAAATATTTTGATGGAATCTGTCCACCATGTGCAGATATGAATTGTCTTTAAGCCTGTAAAATTTCATTTCGATATTCTTAGTTTTGGCCAAGATATTGGCCAGAATAATTAAATTGTTTTTTTGTCACTTTTCGTTGCGTCGCGTTTTTGAATCGTCAAAAACCGGTGGGTGGCCTCACTAAAAGTGATATAACTTTTGTTCTGTTTTACATATGGCTATGAAATTTGGCTATTGTACGTAGATATGAATCACCTTCATGCCCGTAAAACTGGATTTGAAAAATTCCTATTTTTGGCCAAGATATTGTTAGAAAGCCGTAGGGGATTACTTTTTTTGGCGCACCCTGTATAGTGCCACATCCATAATACGCAGGACATCAAACCATGGACACATCGGGTTAGAACGGATTATTAATGTTTTAAAAACAAAGCCACTGTATTGTCGTTGCAAAAGTATAAATAAATCATACCCTGCTTAAAAGCATACATCAAGTCCTACCTGTGTTTTTAGGCGCCAAGATTCTGTAGCTGACATTGTATTCTTGACACATAGTTTGATTACAATAGAAATGATAGACAATCAGCTTCAGTGCGCTCGTCCTAACTGATATTTTCTTCGGTCGAGTGACTACATGGATTGTCATCTGTGTAACCCAGTTGCCTTCCCGATCGTCGTAGCTTTGCACCTAAAAGCAGTAAAGTTTTCATAATTAATCTGCGTTTTATTAGACAAATCAGGGTGACACACCGCACCCAGTTAGGCCTACATGTCAATACACTTTAAAAGTAAACAGCAAAATAATGTGAAGATAACAATGTCATTAATGGGTGTCAAAGAGAACCCTCGGAATAAAGTTTCTAACATCTTTAACTGGTAGAACAAAAGGGTGTGGTCTAGGTCGCAAGTTATAGGTGGTTTTTGCAAGAGGTGGAAAAAGTTACAGTCAATTTTAGAAAATGCTCGTCGTTAAATTGTTACGTGTAGTTTCCGATTATATTAGGAGCTATAATAGAGCCTGAACAAGGACAAGAGAATTCTACTCTTCAGACGAAAAGGCCGGTACCGCGACATAAAGTCCCAAGCAAATAAAGTCTCCTTGACTGAAATAATTGTCTACTCCCAAAGATTCTTTATGGCTACAAAGTCCCCCCCCATGGGAATATGATTTCCCTCAACGATAAAGAGTATCCCCTACTAGAATCGCCTCTCTACATTCTATAATTCAATAATTATGTACAATTATTATCTTAAATAAATTACTTTTGTGTTTATAGGCTAAGTGGAATTAAACAAGAACGAAAATGGAAATGAAACAAGAATATTATTCAGTAAAATGTTTCATGGGCCTAGTAGTTAATGGGGCCATAGAAGGCTAGCATGTAATCATTGTAATGCCATTCGGATGTCGAGTCACGTAGGCTATGACAACATCAAGCAGCGCAGAGATTACATATGATTGATTGATTGATTGATTGAAGTCATGTAATTAAGAACGTGGTTATAGCTAGAGTTGACAAAAGTTTATGAAACGATTCAGTGATTTGCAATTCTAATCCAATTCACGTATTCCGATAAACTTGGCACTAAATCTTTTTGGGGTAAACCTACCATCGAATTTGGGCTGGATAGTCCGATAGAGTAGGCATGGGCGCCCGCACATAGGGGCAAGGGGGGGCACTTGCCCCCCCCTGGAAAATTGACAACTATTTTTCTAACTACTACTTTTGGGTTTAAGAAATTTCTTCCCATTGAAATACTAGTGTTTCGACTTCAATGAAAGTCAGAAATTTAAGTATAGAAATCTCTGGAAATAAAAAGCTCTTAATTTTCTGCCTTGCATTTCAAGCTCTTGCTGAAAACGGTAACAGTGACTTTTAACCCTCCTGCGGGTGCCCATTCAAATAGCATTCATATCGATTATGGCCTACTTGTCTGCATGGAATCTCGATGTATATAGGCTAATGCAATTTTTCACAATTGCAAAAAAATTAATTATCGATAAATAACACGAATGTAAAATTTTGAAATTGATCAACAGCTCATTGAAATTAAGTCAGAAAGATCTAGGCCTACACAGGGCGGGCTTATTCACCCGCGTTTTGGAATCAAGTCTGCTTTAAGTCAGGCTGCATTTTGTCCATTTTGCATGCTACCAGTAGGCCCCTACAGAATTTAGGTAGGTCAAGCTGTAGATAAACTTGGATAATTGGCTCTGGTTATCACGCCTCGAGATTTTCTCCCAAAACCAAAATCTGTTCAAAAGAATTTATACCCCATTCTTCTGACCATCGGGATCCTCCACCTTTCTAAACGACACCTGCATTCACAGCTGACCCACTGGCTTCCGGACTCGGACCTCTTACTTGTCTAGCCTTTGAACAGCCTTCCGACTCCATGCAGCGCTTCTGAATAAGCTGGTGCCCTACAATTGACTTTGGAGTGGCACTTTAGAAGTTAAGAAATTATGAATAATATATAGAAGTAACTTGATGGAGCACTTGCCCCTTTAAAACTGATACCCGTTTCTCGTTCATTTATTTATTCACTCATTATATAGCGCCCTTTCAAAAACATACTTTTAACATTCTACTTTTGATTTTTATTAAATTTCTTCGCACTAAGAAAACTAGTCATATTGAAAACGATAGGCCTACACAAAACGAAACTGAAAATATGCATTAAGAAACTTCTTTGAAAAATACCCGTGTTCTCACTTTCCAGCTTTGCAATTTTTAAGCTCTTGCTACTAAGAAATTTAACGATGACCATCTTAAAAATTTTGCCCCCCCTGCAAAAATTTCTCCGGGCACCCATGAGAGTAGGCCCTATTGTTCGTTCATTATTATTATCGTCATGTGTCAGGTCAGTTTATTTGTTTATCATGTAGTCTAAAACAATGCGGAGATTTTAAACTACTTGGACGCACGAGATCTGTTCTGAATAATAAATATTAAATCAAAGTTGCTTCTTTTGACTATAAAGAGCAGACCACCTAAAATTATTTATTCAGGCTCATTTCTGCTTAGACTTAGCCTGTCTCAACGGGGTCTCTACTAGTTATGGTAATCCCGAAGACTGAGTTCCTGGGCATATAAATACTATGGCCGTCGCCGACTTCCAACAGATTAACCAACAAGCCATAATTATCTCATAATGCTATGCAATCATATAATAGCCAATAATTGCTTATGATATTAGCAGTTGCTTTGAATTGTTTAATTTATACACTCCGTATAAAACGGGACCCATTTAGTAAATATGGAAATCAGGGTGGCTCACGTTACAATGGAGAAAATATAATTTCCTCTGATTGCCTGACATGGTAGATAATTTTGTTCCTTAAGTCTTAGTGAACATTGTATCGAAATTTTATTGCAATATATGAATGTTTAGAGGTAGCTCAATGACCTTGATATCTGAGATGGGGTCTGTGTGAAGAAATCAATGCAATATTGTCATTGACGAGACACTCGAATGGAGCATTTACAATTAGATTAAGCTGTAATCCTGTAAGTTGAAAATATGTGCATAGTCATAGACCATCCATGAATAATCAATTCTTATTTTCTTGTGATCACTAAAAAACGTGCTGAATTGTAATATTTGTTTTGACCTGCAACGAAATTGGCACCAAATAGGAATAATTTTACACAATCGTATGGGAGTATAAATGCATGGATGTTTCTTTCTAGACATTGTGTTCAGACTGTGTGATGTGACTAATCAATAGCATTTTTATACACATTATTCTAAAAATTTTGCTTTTAAGGTTTTCATTGCGTAAATGTCATAGTTGTGGAATTCCATTTCCCAAGTATAATTAGCAAGATAATGAAAAGTGGCTTTTGGTTTTAAATATAATTTTGTGCAAACTTCATTTGTACAGACCTAGATGCAACAGAAAGTTAAAAATGGCTTCATTTAATACAATACATCCATCAAATAAAAAAAACAAATCATTTATTTGGCAACCAGAACCAGAACAACAAAATCAAATCAAGCATCAAGAAAACAAAGTTAGCAAAATATACTAAAGCAGTGGATAAGGAATTATGCTAATAGTTTCAATTTGGCTGCACAGGAGACCCGGAAGCATAGGTGCAATCACGTCCTAAAAGTTGGGATGACCAAATGAATCACGTCCTAAAAGTTGGGGACCATAATAATAGTTAGGGGACCACTCTGGGGCGCGGTGGTGTAGTGGTGGCGTCGCTGCCTTGAAGCCGGAAGGTTTGAGGTTCGAATCCACCTCACCGCGTAAGGGCCTTGGGCAAGTTCTTCACTCACAATTGCTCAGCGCTTCGGCGTGAAACTCCGATGCAGTGTCCGCTCTGCATTCGGGAGCGCCTCTGAGTAGAGAGAGAGCTTGAAGGGGCGCTATAACAAGTGCACATACATACAAACAAACTCAAAAGTTGGGGGACGCGTCCCGTGGGTCCCATAGGGTGGTTGCGCCTATGCCCGGAAGGGGTCTTGCAATCACACTAGGTGGGCCGATGGGTGGTGATACCATGGTGAATGGTGATGATGGCCATTAAGTTGCCATAGAGTGGTCTTGACATAAGATATAGTGAGAGAAACCAACTTTCGGAAGAAGACAGCAAACACCTTAACTAAAAGCACCGTTACACATTCGAAGAGCATAGGGCCTTTAGCAAAGTATGAGGCACAAAGTCACTGGAATCTTATTTTTTTTATATTGCAAATCAGAACATGAGCATGTTCTTAAAATTGACGAATGTAAATTTTTTGCATATCAGCAAAAATCTCGAAAGATTGAGCATGGATCTTCGTAAGATGGAGGCAAGGGTGGCAGAGCAGACGATGACACAATAAGAGCCTGATTGAATCAGGAAATGCTAAAGAAATCTGCTGAAGGGTCTGGCTCGAGTAACCATGCAGCCAACTAGATACTTCAATAGCGGCAACGGGGATGATGACGAAGAGGGCAGTGATGACTACAAGGGAAAACATGAATGTGACAGCATAACAGCTGAATACTCTCCCTGAGGGTTTACATGAAGAAACAGTAGAGAGAGAAACTTTGCGTTCATCAAAGCAGAATGTGTCTTGGGGCCTCTTGACTGACATACCATACACTTCTCAAACAGGAAGTTTACTATGCTGATAATTTGTGATAAACCAGATTATGGAAGTAGGCTATTGTCATTCTCAACTGTTCACTGTAAGCAATCAATTGTCAGTAAGATGAGGAGGTGATAAAATTGTGTCTATACTGATTCTAGTAGAGACGGTTGCTAGTGATGGAGTGTGTCATCTTAGATAACCAGGTGCATATGACACATGAATGGCAAATGGCACTTATTGTTTCGAGACCAATCTTTATAGAGTTGACTTTTAATTGACAGTCTCTAAATTTAGAAATTTTACAGAATTCTGTTTTTCTGCAAGTCATATAAACGAGGAGTAAGCATGGATGCGTGAAAGCACTGGTCCGGTGGAATCTGATACACCAGTTATTGTCTAGCAGTTCTGTAGGTTTATTGCACAAGCTGATCAGACAGTGGATTACTGCTGGGAATATTAAACTTTTTTTAGTTTACAGAATGCTGTGAATGAATATTTTTTCCTAGGACTATTTTAGTCAATAATGACCCTATGTTTTGTTCTAGTCAACTTCATTTCGTGTGTAAAATCTCACATGGCCATTCTTTCAATTTGTAGCTTCAATGCGAATGTAGGCTATGTGGAAACTTTGGGCTCATTGAGCTAGCTCTAAAATAGCCTACATTTCGTCTTGAAAAGTCTTATACACAATTTATTCTGGGTCCAAAAGGATCAAAATTAGCAACCATACTCATTGAAATTCGAAAATAATTTTATTAAATCACCCTAATGGAAATAAATAGTAAACGTTCATCAATACTCAAAACTCAAACACCATTTTAAGCCTGGTATAATATATAATTATATTAATAAAATAAAATGACGCAATTTGCATCGAACTTGAAAAGTTCATCTTTCCTCCAGCTCCGGGTCTGCCGCTACCCGCGTGATGCACAGACGATCCACTTATATTATATAAAGTTTTCTTAGAAGCTTCTTTACAGCGCCTAATGCCCAATACTTGTCGTGAAATCCCCTAATAAACATCTTCGCACAGTAATGTTTTTTCTGGTAAAAATATTGTAGTAACTTTGTATTTTTGGCTGAACTCTAATTTCCAACAGTGTTGTTTTAAAATACAATTTTAACAACCCAATTATGACGTCATTTTCACTGTTGGCCATAAATTAGAGATTTCGAGATAAGTATGTCAGGATTAACATGGTTGCATGAGTTTTAAAAATCGATGAATACTTACTATTTGCTGTCATATTTACAAAATGGGTCTCTTTTATCCGGACACAGTAGTAGGCTAACTGTAGTTTCATATGAGCATAAGTTAGTTATTTTAATACGAGTAGCCTATAGGCTATAAGTTAGTTAATTTTTAAGAGTGGCGTGTAGTTTAATCAGCATTGGCTATTATCTAATATAATTAGTAACAGAAAGTTGGATGAATGACCACGCATAGCCTAAATTAGCAACTGCCACGCGTCATCTGGCAGAAATAGAAAGAACTAGGCCTAATTGTAATTAAATTCCAAGAATATTGAAATACGGCAGTTGCTCACCAATAAGTGGTAGGCCTAACGACTGAAAATTCTTTTCGGAGAGTTGAGTGCTGATTTCCAAATAGCCTAAATATGGAGATCGGATTTTTACATTTTCGTTCCTTTAGAATTATAATTAGGCCTATAGTACTACATGTAGCCTATGTCCACTTTTTTGGAAAATCAACCTAACGCTATATCCGTTATGGCGGTGACATGGGCTATGTCCTCAGCCGTCTAGCTTAACTGGAAACGCTTTGTAAAGCTCTATATGCCAGGACAGAATATTTCTATGTCCATAAATTTGGAAGGCCTTTCAAGGCTATAGAGGCACAATCAATAGAAAGACTTAGTGTAATTTGTGTCGCGTGCTTGTTAGGTGACATGAGCTATGTCCTCAAAAACAACAGTGAGAGATTAGAACACGTGACCCGGACTTGTTGTCTGAAATAACGGTGACGCTTAGGCAACCTGCAAAAAAACTGAAATGTAGACGATTGTTTTAACCGGCAGAGCGAATCTAAGATTAAAAGGATAGCTTTTAAAAAATATTACAGTATTCTGTGAAAAACTTCAAGCCAAATGGAAATGTGACAGTAGCCTACGACATCGCTTCAAAATTGTTTTGTAATAGAGTTGCTAGTGGACATAGTACGCAATCGTCAGATAATAGCCTAATCAAAATTATTTCTTGGAATATTTGCAAAGAACGTATCACTATAGTCTCAAGCATAAACTTTCCGTTTGAAGCTGTTTTTTCTGCCTTTGATTCCATTTTAATCGATTCTAATTAGGCCTAACGTTTTTTTTCTGCCTATGATTCCATTTTGGTCGAATCTAATTAGGCCAACGCGTAGGCTCGGTCTACAATTAATGCGCCAAAAAATTTTTTCGCAATATTTTAGGCATAGTTGTAAAAACGGGTTTTTTCGTTTTTTATTCTCACCCAAAAGAGTCGTTTTTTCGTGTTTTTTTCCATCGTTTTTTATCGGTTTTTTATTTTTTCTTTAACTTTATTTATTCATTTACTTTCTGTTACAATTTTCCTTAATTTTAATTTTTCTGATATTTCTTATGTTTTCCGCCAACTCTCAAGAATTCAGCTAACTAAAGTCGTTATTTCATCGTTTAACATCACCATTTAAGAGATAGTCTGCGTGTAGTAGGTTCCCAATCAATGTTTTCAAGGTTAAAATGCGGTTTCAGATGTAGCAAAGTCAAATTATTTACCGTTTCCGTTTTTTATTGTTTTTTGTCGGTTTTTTATTTTTTCGAAAAAAAACACGGGTTTTTTCGTTTTTTATTCCGTTTCCATCGTTTTTTACATCTATGATTTTAGGTTTATTAATCGCACGCGTCAATCGCGACTAATCAGCCGCCCTATTATTTGATACAATAAAAAACAATTCATCAAAAAATTGTTGATAAATTGCAGCCACGAAAAGATGAAAATGAAAACCGCAAAGTGCGAAAAGACAACGAGTCTTGATGAATAACTACCTCCATGTACTGATCATTGGAGAACTTTAAGAAGGAGAACGTGATTGTGATTATGCTTCCACTGGGGCCTCGAATCGTATTGTCGCATTTGGAGGAGTTGAAGACGATGAAACCCGTTTGATATTTATGCACCTGGGTACATTTATCCGACTGCAGCTGGCCTGAATCTGCAACGCATACCATCTTTAGAATAATGCGTAGTAGTAGGACTAGATTCGTTTAATTTTTTAACATATTAGACAAATCCAGGTGACATAAAGACAAATCCAGGTGACATAAATTAATTATATTACGCACCAGGTTACAGGTCGGAGATGTAAAAATAACACAGAGGTAATAATAGTTTAGTAATGATCTACACTGTGGTTCCAAAAAAGTAAGTCAAATTGTTCTGCATATATCTCTAATACCTGATGACATATCAAGCTAACAATTTTCCAAATATTTAGAGAATTGGACTAAGAATACGATTCCAGAATTTCATGAGATAAAGTTGAACGGATAAAAAGATATGAATCGTTCAACTTCATATGCCCTCCGACCCTCAGGACTCCAATTGGACAATCGCTCGAAAGGAACTGTTGCAGCTAGCCCACTTACTTACGTGCTGAAACGTCGTAGGCTACACATCTCGGAAACTGACTAGAAGGGAACGGTTTGGACGGTACACATACGCCACGCGTGGTCAGTTTAGTTGTGTAGCCTACAGGGAAACAAATTGTTCAAAACAAGAAGTCGTTTGTCAGTCTTTTGATAGACTACGGCAACCTAATCACGAGATAGAAAGAAGATATTATTAGTTGTCGATTTGGCTTTTCCGGTGACTTTTCAAACCCCAGAAACCATTACAATATCAATAAAACCCGTTAAATTCGTCTAGACTTTGTCCTTTAGTTAATTCTATACACAGTAAAAGAATTTAGCATGCTCTGGTGGGCCACTTGAAATCACACGGCTGCGGCCCGCAGGTCGCACGTTGGACAGCACTGATCTACAGTATGGTTATCGGTGAATAAGGCAAAAACAGAGCAAAAACCGTGAATCCTGTTTAACTATCTCGCATGCGTGGCTAAAATTTATTTTAAAAGTGAACGTAGCTTAATAACTAGGCCAAAATAATAATGTGACTAAAACAGTTTATGGTTTAATGCAGTTCAATAGCTGTCACATAATTATGGCCAACGGCGGATACAGAAATTATCGAAGGGGGCGCCAAAATTTAGGGTCTTGTTGGTGGGACAGGGGGAAAATTTCGTTGTGCCGCCGAAAAAACTGATGACCCTTTTTTTAGTCATCGACCAATTTTCCGGGGAAAGGATACCATTTCATCCGCCGAAAAAAATGATGACTTTTTTTATAGTCATCGACCAATTTTTTGGGGAAAAAGATACCATTTACCATTTCATCCGCCGCTAAATCGACGGGGGGCCACGTCCCGTACGATTTTGTAATAGGGGGGCCTGACGTCCTGTTTTTCTCTCCCACTACATTTATTTAATGGCTTGTTAAGACCAAATGGGGGCCACGTCCCATGCAATTTTTAAATGAGGGGGCATGGCCGGATTGACCCCCTGGATCCGCCCCTGATTATGGCGAACTTTTTATATAGCCCATCTTCAATGCAAAAGGGAGATGACAAGAATTTATATGCACGAGGTGATAGTGTGGTCAATAGACCTACAGCTTTAAGATAGCCGAAAAAGACTCCAGAAAATCAGTCAATAGCATTGATGTTATGATAGCCATTCACATTATAGCTCATACAATTGACGGTGTTGTCATGTCGACCTTTGCCCAGTTTCCAATAATATATCCTTCAGAGCCGGATTAAGAAATGTGGGAGCCCTGTTCGGGAAATTTTTTGCGGATCCTTGGCCGAAAATTCTGATGACTTTTTGTCGTTTTGTTCGAAATTATTGCAGAATATACCGATTATTCCCCTAAAAAAAGTCGATGACCATTTTTAGTGGTTTTGTTTGAAATTTGCTCCCAAAAAAATCGTGAAATTTTTTGGCCGCATGTGTGGGGGTCCCATAAAGTGTGGGGCCCCTGTTCGGCCGAACATGTTGAACATGCCTTAATCTGGCCCTTATAGGCTTTAGAAAATAATGTAGGCCCTAAGCGAGACCTACCTGTTTGATCAGTAAAATTGTACGACTGTTTGAAATTGGTTGAAGTTGAAAGCAGAGTGTAGCCACAATCGTCGCTACTTGCAAACGTGCAATTGACAGACATCGCTCCTGAGCACGAAGAACATTCTATGCAAACCACATACACGACTTGCATTACCAGAAACTTCAGATTATTTTTGCGACGACTCTTCATAATAGAAACTCGAAAATTATTGTATGTATAGGGTATCCCAGTGCTTCTAGCGAGGTACTATGTTCACCTATGTAAGCGCATCGAAAAACATCAATCACAGAAGTTTCCTGTATACAAATCGGCTGTTTTCCCGGGTCGAACTTCAGCTCAGCTGATTTGAACCATAATAGCTGAAGATGATTCAAACACAGAGCATAGACAATAAGCAACGATTTTTAAAGGATTTCTGAGCAAACACATAAAAAAATTATCATTCACCGCACTCTCATTCTCACTAACTTATCTGGCTGTACGCTTCAACAAACAATTCGATACATACCATTCTTATTGCTGTTGATTGGATTGTAGACAGCTATGCACGGCTTGTTCGTTGAAACTCCGATGTTGTCGATGGCTGCATAGGACACCAGAGGATTCCCCATCGTTGCCTGGAATGCCAAGTGGTGCGAACCGGACGGAAGACAGACGACTGCCTTTTGCCAGGAATTGTTTGCACTCACGCTCGTTTCGAACATCAGCTGAAGAGGAATTCTTAGCTTTGAGACTTGGAAGAGTTGAAGCAGTGACCCTACATCGTTCGATTGCTTGTGCGGCATGTAGTAGAAGAACTCAAGCTGGGTTGGATGAGAGATGGTGATGATTGGAGAGATCAGCTGCATACTGTCACCCATATGGCCAAGGGGGGAGTTGAATATCATGTAATAGCCTATCATGAACAAATCGAAGCACAGATACAGCCGGTTTCATGGGCGGAGACTTAGGGGGCAGCGGGGGACGGTTCCCTCCGAACTTTGTGGTCGAGGGGACGGAGATGCCTATATTCCCTCCAATATTTCAGAAATATCCTTATAAATTTCTACAGTGTTATCCACTGTTTATCCATAATGAGCAATTTTTTAAAGATCACAGCTTAAAATGCTACCGTTACAGTTTGCATATTAAAAATATTTTAAACAATGGGAGGAGACATTTATAGAAGTCCTAAACCATGTCTCTGACCACTGAAATTATGAATAATTTTGTGAAAATGACAGCTTAAAAGGATACAGGTAAAGTGTGAAAATCTAAACATTTTAAGCAGTTGCGATGCGACATCCTGAAGTCTTAGACCATGACTATCAGCATGTGAAAACTTAATCATATGTTAATTCATTCATTCATTCATTCATTCAGGAATTTATGTAGCGCTTCTTCAAGGGGACTACTCAGAAGTGCTCCCGACTCTAGCAAGGCAAAAAAGGACAGTTTTGAGTTCAATATAAAAAAATATGTCAGTAATAACCCCAGGAAGTAGACATAGCTCCTGTGGAAGCCCATTCCAGACAACTGGGCCGATCACAGAAAAGACTCTATTGTGGACCGTTGCAGTTCGTGCAAATGGGACCAAGACCAATCCCTTCTGTGCAGAATGGGACCAAGAGCAATCCCTTCTATGCAGGGGGCGGTGGTCTCGAGTACTAGTGGAGCAACAAAGCTCTCACAAGTAGTGTGGAGCAATTCCACGATGGCATTGCCTAACTAGAGCAGTGATCAATACGCTGCCGAGTAGGAAGCCAGTGTAATGTCTCCAGCATATAGCTGGACACCAGGGCCGTCTTATCCATTAGGCACAGTAGGCACTGTGCCTAGGGCCTACGAACTTACCAGGGGCCTACGAAATCCTACAAAAATATATTAAAAACTAAATTCAGTGATAGGTCAATGACCGGAAAAAACAAAACAGAAAACGAAAAAATTGCAAATTTAATTTTAATGAGCTAACTTTTTAAGGCTAGAGTTAGCTAATGAAACAGTAACATTAGCTAAGCTATATATTATGTTAACTTTGCGGCTCTTTGCATTCGCGAAATCGCTTATAACGTCTTCAAATGTCATTTCTCGCATTAAGTCGTTTTAGTAACAGTCTCGAGCAAGTCGGTGAATGTGAGGAGAAAATATGAGCTCTTGGTCCAACACGGACCGTATTTGAGAAAGTGTATGCTAATGTACATGTATGCCGTACTCCGATTCAGATTGTTTAACAATTCTTGTTATGGTCTTTGATGTGTGGCAAGTCTTTCATGTCTAAAACTAAGTTGTTGGTCACACATCAAAACCTCCAAGAAAGAATAGCGTTTGCTGACACCAACGCAAGGATTCTGACCATCGTTCGCAACTTCAGTGAGCGCAGTGTTATTGACTATCTTCTTGGAGTAGCTCACAACCTTTCTATTTAAGTTGAATAAGCTCATTAACACCAGTCAGAATTTTATTAAACACGTTTCATTCCACATTGAGATGTCACAATGTTATCTAATAAAATCGTATTATAATAAATTAATACATAAACCGAATGAATATTGTGCATTATTTTCATTATTATGTAATTAATATATCGTATCATCTAACGCCTAGTAACTGTTGCTGTCGCTTGGTCATTCTTTCAGCATGGGGTAATTGTCCGGGGGATCATTGTCGGGAGGGGTCATTGTCCGGGGGAATTTCCTATTACCGCGGTAGAAGGCTAAGATGCTACCATCGCGTGTGACATTAAAAAAATCGGGAGGAACACATCCCTTCCCAAACCATTCCTTTGCTCGGCGCTGTGCGCCTCGGCGATCGACCTTTGGCCGCGAGTTCGTCCCCTAAGACCTGGACCAAGTATCCGCGTATGAACAGAGGGGTAATTTCAATAACTCTCCTGTCAAACAAGAGTTAAGACATTTTCCGCGCGATGACGCGCCGATTTTTTTACATTCGTTTGGGCATTCACACAGTTCGGGTCAACTCGGCGCCTATGCATCGTAGCGTTCGTGAATAATTTGAATCCCTTCGCTTGGCTTTAGAGTAGTGCTTTAGATGCACATATCTATTCGCTTCTTATTTACCGCTTGGCTTTAGAGTAGTGCTTTAGATGCACATATCTATTCGCTTCTTCTTTGCTGTGAGCCTAAACTGTTGCATGCAGTTGTCTACTGCAAGTGCCATCAAAATAAGTGAGCACGAAACAGAGGCAACGCACAAACCATTGTTAGATCCACTGGCATCTGCTTTTGGCCCAGGAGAGATGATGTCATCAGAGTCGCTGGCTTTTCTACGCTGCCAAGATTGACGACCGATTAGCGGAGTTTCATATCCGCACAAAAAAGGGTCTTCAAAGTCACAGCTAGTACTTCGCTTCTTCGCTGTAATCAGATTAAATCTTACAATTTACGTCAATAAAGGCTCAATATGTTGTGTACATATTGCTAGATCCACTCTTGAGAATAAAATTGATCTGAGAATGTTTAAGCCGGTTCAACAAGATTAGGTCTATCTGCTATGATGCATAAAGTCAGTCAAGCGAATAATCGTAGGAATACAAGTTAGCAAAATAATGCACAGGGAGCGGAAAGAGTCTGCACGAGCATGATTTACTATATTTGACTTAAAGGCTTAAAGACTTAAAGGCTTGAACGGTGATGAAGTTTTCGAATTTATAACTAATATTCAGGGTTTTGGCTTTGAAACTTAAAGCTTTAAGCTTACCGCAAATACCCGCGTATTCGTCGCTTCCATCGCTGCATTCAGAAACCCCGTTACACGTCAGTTCCCGCGGAAGACACATCCCAACCAAACATCGAAAGTCACTCTTCACTCGGCACTCTGACGAAAACAACAGACAATCTGGCAATTCGTATGCGGGTGATATCGGCAAGAAGAGAGACAAACTATGGTTTGCGATAGGGATATTATCCCGTCCTAAAACAATCTTAAACTAACCGTGCGGCTCTATTACTCAATCGCATCGTATTTCTGAGGTACTTGAGGAGATTTATAAATGAAGTATCTATAATCACTATAAAAAGTGCCTTAATATAGAAACAGCTTGGAAGTAGGGTATTCGTCCGTACCCTATGCATTGTTTGGTCAGACTTTGTTCTGTGACAAGATAACCGCAGTCCATGGCCGCGTAAGACTCGTACTATGACGTTCGAGACTCCACGTCTTGGTCGGTTACCACGGACAAGTGTCCTTCAGTCAGGGCTGTTTCAAGCCATCGTCCGACAATCGTTGGATAGTGCAACATAATTGGTTAATAAATCTCAGCAACTGAATTGTATGACTATTCGTTTATGACAAATGACCAGTCTACTACTGTGACGGTTCGCCCCCGACGCCGAGGCGTCTCAAATCGTACTCGACCCGACCAACGGTCTCTTCTTCCACCGGGGAAGATTGCTTGTGTAAAGATGCCAGGAACAAGGAATACAGTTCAGAGGCGTTCGAATCCGACTCTGCCCCTTCCGCGGTCACCTTGGGGGTAACGCGCTGAGCTCCAGGATGGCCAATGCTCAAAACAGGGTTCGCCCTTCTTTGGACAGAGGAACCGCGCCTCGAACTTCCCTTCCCGGCCACAGACTTTACTCTCTTCCCCGACCGATCGGATCTTCGTCTTACCATGTTGCAACGAACGGGCGAAGCGCCTTCGCTTCCCTGAGGCACTATCTGAGATTGGTACCCGGCTGGCCAGATGTGTCGGAACCAAGGCCATTCTAGGGGATTCAACCCTATTCTAAACATTGACACAGGCATTCTTGTAATGCGCGATAAGACAGTCAAACTCGCGTTATGTTTTCTGGTACCAGGCCTTTAGGGTGACCACCCGTATATCGCTAGGAAGCGATAATTCGTTGTCCGATCAAAATCGTACACTTTCACTCACTAACTTTTCCGTACGCTACCCGAGAGGAAATGCGTACTCTCGACTCTGTAGTAACGCGTTGCCCGTTTCAGGCGCCAACGGTCACTGTTTCTCGGTAACACTTTGCCACGCTCTTGATCAAAAAGAGGACAGCACCGCTCACAGTAAACGGGGCTTAAAAATTAGCTAAGATATATATCAGACGTTTCCTTATCTAATTAACCTATGAGTTACGAACCGGGACTGCTGCGTATTAAGGGGAGCGACTAGGCCAGCTTAAATTTCCCTAGTCAATGCACACGCGAATTCCCTTGTATACACGGGAGATACGCGCTCTTCGGCGAAGGAAAAGCTTTGTCCGCCTTCACCGTTTGATACACACACAATATTTACCAACAGACGTTACAGGGATAATACACTTGGTGCGCTGAGAAGAATGACACCAAGATCGATCGGATCGGACAACAACTGACAAAGATACACGTTCACGACCGTACGCTTCGGTCTTTCTCGGGCGCTGGGAACTCAACGGCAGCGGCCGTGTGATGCTTCCGGCAGCAACTCGATTCACTAGCACAGGTCACTAGCTCTCGACGTAACGGACGAGGGCTTATCGTACTGAGCAATTATATGATACCAACTTTTCGCGGATCGGTCAACAACAGTACTCACAAAGTTACACTCACTCGGCCGATCGTGGCCAGTATCTACCTTGGACTTCGACCAACGCTGATCAACGACTGACAGGGCACAAGCGATCGTCCGACGGCTCTGCTACTAGCCGATTCAAAGACCAGAGGTGAAAGGAAAGATATTCAACAGTCAAAGGATATCGCTATACACTCGCAGACCTAAGGCGCTGCGCGTCGCCTAACACAGACCTTGTACCCGGCGGGGCGGCCGCTTGCGTCGGGCGCCGACGCCGTACGTGCTCTAAGGGCCGTTTCGCGCCCGTTAGATTAAGATTTCGCGACGCCTAAAGATCGGGGGATCTTCGGGCTCTTCTACCGTCGGAACCGTACAAGATATCGCTTAACTTTCTACAGGTAACTTGCTTCACACGATGAGACGAACAATCCGACACCAAGATTGAACGAATCGGGTAACAGGTGACAAAGCTTCTCCGCGGGCGGCGCTGCTTGGCCGTTCGCTTCGGGTAACTTGCGATCGATGGCAGAACGCGGCCAACGACCGAGATTAGATCTTGCCTCGTTCCTACCGTCGAAACTAGGCTTCACAGAGCTTAACTCGCAACAGAGTAATTGCTCGGCACAATGAGACGTACAATGGGACACCACGATGGCGTGGATCGGACCAGGGACGGCAAAGCTGTCGCACCGGCTGGGGACTAGACCAGCGTTTCGCGTCGCGACGGCCGGGATGACTAGATTTTCCCGATCAACTCACTAATTTGGCGCTAGCTTCCAACCGCGGCAAGCTATCGCTTAGTTCTCAACAGGTAACTTGTTCGGCTGAACGAGACGGACAATCTGACACCGAGATTGCGCGAATCGGGTAACGGGTAACAAAGTTATCACTTCACGAAGGGTTCCCCTGTAGGAAACGGAGGATGTAAACCCCTCCGCACAAGCGAACAGTGAATCCCCTTAAGGCGCTAGCGTTGAGCGGCGCTAGGCGGTTATTCGGGCTCACGGGCAACAATCAATGTATATTATCGCGCTGCACAGACCAACAGCGGTGGGCGTTCGTGTCTCACTTGATACCGGGGCGGTAACTGTAATGTGGTGCGTCGGCCGAGCAATTCTACTCGACCGAACGCGGCCTCAATTGCTATGCTTGACAGAAATTAAGGGGGCTGCTCCCTTATATGACAAGCCTACCCGGCTGCTACGGGCAAACTATCGTTAATCTCCACTCGCGATCAAGCTTAGCGATCGCCCGAGGCAGGAGGCACAACGTCTGAAGCAGCGCGCCGGACGATGCACTCTCAAACCAATGAGCTGACCGGAGCGCACAGGTAACTGTTGTTTACAACCAACGTCTTCACGGTATCACTTGGTAACGTATCACGCTCCGAAAGCGAGCGTCTCTTCACTGCAAGGAATCAACTGAGAAGCCCTTCGCCGAGGGTCGACTCAACGGGTAACAGTATCAACGCGCGTCTGGCGCGATCGTTGCAGGGCGAGGCCCAGTCGTCCACTGCAAGATCAACGTCGAAGACCACCAATGCTAAACCTCCGCGGGTGCGGATTCGAAACGTATTAAATATCTCTTTCCGGGTTCACCGGGTAACCTCACACGCGTAAATCGATTGCCCTCAATTCGATTCAGATGCCTAGAGATCAACGTAATGAAGAGTATTCATATGCATTGACCATAGGACGTGCATCACTCGTCCTACATCTATAGCGAAGCATCGTGTGGCAGGCTTTATTCCACCGATTTCTGCTGTTTGTACGACATTTTTGGCCGTACAGAAAAACCTTGTTTAATTCGCTGTAAATCTATTTCTTATCCGATCTTCGCGATCTTGGGTTCGTTGGAAAGCCTAGGTCCTTACCTATCTTCTAAGCCTTAAATTAAGTGGATTGCACTAGCCTAACATTATCTTTAAGGGCCCTAACTACCTATAGGAGGGCTGATGACCGCTATTTTGCCTGTTTCTAGCGTGTCATCGATACTCTCGCCTGTATCAGCATAGTTTGACAGGCTATTTTATGTGCCTCTGAGTATCTTGTGGCCAGGTCCGCCACACTACTGGCACAGAATTTATAAAATTTCATGCTTCGCGATAAGGTGTGAGGTCCAGACTTTAAAACTTTGACCTAAGCAATGTTATAGTAGGCAATGCTTGTTTTACTAACCACAGTATTTGATGTCGCAGGGTGCCAGTCGGATTTCTGTCGCTGAGGAGGCGACGGTGGTAGCGACGAGACAGGAAGGCTGAGACCAGGCCGAGAGTCCGAGGATGTTCCTGCAGTAGTTTCGACTCTCTTTGATGTTGAGCTCGGACATTCGGAGACCATAATCGCTTCCTACTTCCGCCCACATCAGACAAGACTCACCGGAAGCAGATCGACTCATCGTCCCAAAGTAACCGCTGCCCATCGGATTTACACGACAATCACGTTCAGCATCTTTGAATAGCAGTAAGGTAGCAATTAGGTGCTAAAATATGGCTTTCATTGCACCATATAAAAATTAATGTATGTTCGATCAGTAAAAATATTTAGCGGACCATACAGTTTTTCCTAAAAAGAATAAGACTGCACAAAATTAATCTGCTTTATCTCAGTTTTGGATCTAATATGCTTCAAGTGGAACCTTTATCTCGGGTTGATCATTATTGACAGCTCAACAACCCAAGCTCCAAATACAATTTAGAAGCCATAATGTTACCTGATACATGGAGTCGCAAATGGATATCGTTTGGAGGACTTGCGTAACCCTAAACACCAGCGGGTCTGTGATCCTTTCGGGTCTCCTCTCTGTAGCCAATGCCTCGTCAATCTATTATGGTACTGTGTGTGAAATTGGTTCTAATAAAAAATTACTTTACTTTACGCTTAACTGTAGTAGGCTCTAATCCAGGGGTTCTCAAACTGTGGTACGCGTGTCTGACGGGGTACGCCAGGCGCCTGTATAAGGGGTAGGCGAAAAAAATTAGAAATATCAATTGTCGTTATCTTTATGGACCTTGTGTCCATCTTTCTTGGATTAGCAGTAATTGTTAACGTTGCAACATACAACAGCATCGTCATTTATTTCTTTCACAGCATATGATTAGACTCACATACTATACGTGTATATCGCATGCGACATAATTAGCCTGTGTTTAGGCCAATTACTACAATGTTGAAACAAAATAATGCATATATGGTTGAAAGAGCTAAGGACAGAAATTCTCAGCGTAGGCTATATATAGACTATATAGAGCTCAAATATTATTGAAGAGCTGAATTGGCACAAGGACTAATTTCTGGTTGAGGTTTAAAACTTGTGAGTCCTTTAAGCGCGTCATGTCTGTGTAAAACTAGTTTTTAAACTATTGTTTTAATCAAAACAAATATGGCCTTAATTTGCGTTTGAAATTGACAAATATTAAACCAAATATCTGTGCTATTCAAAACAACCCGCTGCACTGTAGCGCCATAGGTTATCTATTTCCTGCAGGAGTTATAGACCAATTTTATTTTGTTGTCGATAAGATAACATGACGAAAACTATACACGTATTTTAAATTTGGCTCACCTGGTCACCTGGTGCCGTCAGCTCTTGGAGCTCTGGCGACATTCATGATGTATCCTCTCCAGTGTCCTCTCTCTCTTGTCGCCTCTCTCAGCTCCTCCAGGCTCAATCCAGACTTTTCCTGTAGGCTACCTCGTCCAACCATCTCTTCCACGGTCTTCCGCGTCTCCTCCTTCCCTCACCGCATGACGTCATCAGCTCCTTTTCCAAACCGTTAGATCTCATCACGTGGCCGAAGTAGCTCAATTTCCTCCAAGTTGCTGTTTGCTGCAGTGTCTCCTCTCTCTCTATTCCGAGCTCCCCACGCACCGATTCGTTAGTTCTCTTCTCCGTCCATGAAATCCTTAGCATTTTTCTCCAAATCCACATCTCGCACGCGTTGATTTTCTTTTCCATATCCCGTGTCTTTGTCCATGTCTCGCATCCATATAGGACCACCGGGAAGATCAGTGCTCTTACCAGTCTTTTCTTTGTTTCCCTGCTCACGTACTTATCTTTCCAAATATTTCCCAGACCGTTCATTGCCGTTTTTCCCATTGTTATCCTCCGCCTTATTTCCATATCACTTCTTCCCTCTTTCTCTATCATAGATCCCAGGAATGTGAAGCTCGACACTACCTCTATCGTTTCTCCATCCACCTCAAAGTTTTCCCATGCTGCAGTTGTCATAACTTTTGGTTTCTTTACATTGAAGTATAGTCCCGCCTTTTCGCTTTCCTTCCTGACTCTAAATTTGGATACCTACATGTATATAGGGGAAGTGGGGGCAAGTGTGGTAAAAGTCACAAAATGTGGAATAAAATATGCAATATTAAACATAACAAGTTGGAACTTGTTTTGTAGTGTAGGTAGATCATCGGTGCATCCATAAAATTGCTTAAATTGCCACTGGATACGAGTTCTTAATCACAATCTGGCTTGAGGCGGAGGTACCCAAAAAGTCCACCATATGGGGCATGAATATTATGCCACTCTTACCCCTAGTTGGGGGGCAAGACTGGCATGCCGTTGATATTCATTGCACTATCTTGTGTTTTGACTTCTCATTTGTTAGTGCTCGCAGGTTCTCCAAGACAAGCTGGTTGAGCACGGAACTCTGGTTTTCCGGGGAGATTTGAGCTTTGCATTGATTCTTTGTATTCTGGTGATCGTCCAAGTTTTCTTTTTATCATAAGCTTTTGGAGCCTTTTCACTTTCGTGTCCTGTTTTAAAGTTGCTACTGTATAATATGGGCTATTGGTGCTGCCTTTCCTGATTTTGTCTTCTCAACCCAAGTCCGTGACTTTGTTGTTGCTCTGGACCAAGAGCTCACTTTTGCACCACACAATCACTCACTCAGCAGTGTATGTTATTATCAACTGCGTCAATTACGCACTGTTGCTCGCTCGCTTACTCCTACTGTTGCTGCTACCCGTGTCCATTCTTTCGTTACCACCAGACTTGACTACTGCTGCTCTTTCTATGCTTGCCTAAGGCAGCACGCAGGCTGAGCACGGAAGAGTGCCTGTCTGAGTTTCCTTGATCGCGTCCTGCTCTCTGCCGCCCACCATATTGGCCCCATACCCAAATTCAGCCATTATCTTTAGATATTATGTGCTTGACGTTCTCAACTATAGTTTCCTGTCAAGCAGCAAATTGAGAATAGGATCTCTGCCCTAGTCTGCCGCTATCTGCTAGGCCTTGCTCCTTCCTACCTCTGAGAGCTCTGTAACCCTACTCTTAGTGCTCGCCACTTCCGCTCCATCGTTCAATTGAAAAGTCTGTTATCGGTTCCCCTTTGCTTGTGGCCTACTTCCACTATATGCAAAGACCAGCTGCATGCTTTCACGGTGTTAGGACCGTCAACCTGGAATGGCCTTCCTCTGACACTCTGCTCCCTTTCTAAAAGTCATTCTCAGGCTTTCCTCTCTCATCTTAAGACAGTTTTATTTTGCCGCGCTGAGGTTGGGAGCGATCCTCTGAGTAGTCTCCTTGAAGAGGCGCTATACAAATGCATTTAATGAATGACTATCCTGGTGAAGTTTCTTCTCTTTTTGGTTGTCTGATCGTTCTGTTATTGTCCGATTCCAGCCTAACGTTGGTTGCCTTCTTCACCTCATCCTGCTGCACTGGTCTAGCAGATCTCCAAGTCACAGACATGGCCCGACGCTTTATTGAAACGTCAATAGGCATAATTATAAGCATGAACGAAGCCAGGATTCCAATGGCGCAGGTCAATAGCTTGAAATCAAAAGCTTTACCATTGCCTGGCATTTCGAAAAAACTCCACAAGACACCATTTTCATGGCATGGCACAATACTTCGCCAGTGTGACTTTCTCGCTGAGTTTTACGCTTATATATAACGTTGAATCACATAGTACATTACGTACAACGCCAAAGTGCCAACCAATTAATAAACTAATATACCGGCAGGCTACCTGTGGGCAAAACTGGCATACCGCTGGGGCAGAACTAGCATACCGCTGGGGCAAAACTGCCATACCGCTGGGGCATAAGTGTCAGTGATGGGGCAATAGTGGCACGTAAAACGGGGGCAAGAGTGGTATACAATGCTACTTTTGACCCGATTTGGTGCTCATAATTACGAGTGTCTATCAACATTATTGCGTTGCCTAATTTCTTAAAACTTTTATCATTTAAAAGAACACACATTCCTGCATAATATAAAATAAAACTTTAACAAGTGCGTTCTTAATACTGAAAGTGAGCAACATATTTGAGATACTCATGAGAGTTGCAAATAACGGGAAAAATCGAAAAATGATATAAAAAATTTACCATTCAACTCCTGGAAACTCTCGGCTTATGAAAACATAACACTTAATGATAGTCTATGTTCGCAATAGGTAAAGGTTTCAGAAAATAAGTACATACTTCGAAAGTGGGGATGCCACTCTTACCCTCCCCTGCCACTTTTGCACCCCTTACCCATACGACTCTAATGCACCGGGTCAATGATTAAAAAGACTAATTGTCACTGCGAGGGGACTTCGTAAAGACATTTTGTTTCTGATCTGACTTAGCTGGGGTACGACATCATTCGATTTTTTTTACTCCGGGTCCAATAAAAATAAAGTGTGAGAACTGCTACTCTAAGTTAATAGAGGTCAAGCTGAATAAAATTGGGGGTTACCGAATTCCTCGCATCGTTGTACGATGATGTCATCGACAGCCAAGCCGGAGTAGCTGACGTCTCCCCTCTTTCCCTCAATGACAATCTGATAGACTCCGCTGGGCAACTGAGTGAACATGCGATTCCATCCGGCCACTGGTTGTCCGAAGGTTCTTGCGACCGTCTGTTCGTCCTTCTCTTCAGAGACGACGATGATTGAGAGGACAGACACATCAACGGACGCATCCATCCAGTAGAAGAGTTCAACGCACTGACCGGTTGTGTTCATGTAAGGCGACTGAAGGCGACCAAAGTAACCGAGACGCTGGTCGGTCGTTAGCATCATCTGAAAATGACCACTTCCTGCAACAACAGACAGACAATCATGTCTCGAAATTACCCGCAGAAAGTTTCAATATTGACGTTTTCCAGAGAAAAGACGCGAAACTAAAATACAGAACACCCTCCCTCCTACCTCCCTTCCCTTCCCTCCTTCCCCTCTCTTATCCCTCCCCCTCCGTCCGTCCCGCCATCCCTCCTTACGTCCCTGCCTCCGTCCGTCTCTGTGTCCGTCGCCATCTAAAATGGTCTTTGATTGGCTTAAAAATCACTGCGGCGCGTGGCAGTTCAACATAGCAACGACATGTTGGGCGATATGAAAATAATGGATTCGTTTCTCTCGTTTCAGATGTCGTGGGAAAGTTTTTTGGCCCTGATGTACATGAAGATGGTTTTGGCAGAGATCGCCGACCACTCTATGTCCTGGCCATGGTCGACCCCGACCGTGCGAAGGATTGAGGTGGATTGCTTCAAAACTGTGGTCGTGTTCATCTAACAAAGGCACAAACACACAGACTTACCAAAATATATAAGATTCTTACCTCTGGCCAAGACATTAGCGAGAAACGTTAGGATTCTTATTTAGGGCCAACTCTGTACAGTGTTCATGGGCGGAGACTTAGGGGTAATACGGTATGGGCGTAACTTTCCCCGTAAAAGTGGTGGTGACTATTCCTCTGCTCACAACTTCTCAGTTCCCTTCTTTTCCTCGGCTTCCTCTACCACTTCCCAAGATACGAATAGCAGTATAAAATCTGGTGAGAACTCTCCCTCCCTTCCTTCTCCGTTCTCACTCTTTCTGTTTTTCCCCTTTTGTCTCTCTCGCTGGATCGCTCCACGATCTTTCTACTAACGGATCACTAAATCAATGTTTGAAACACAGATCATTCACAAATTCTATCCAGATTCCTCCTATTCCATTCGTTTGTCTCGATTACCACTTCAATTGTACGGTATCTCAAAATAGTACGCATTTTTCACTGTGTGCACAACCCCCTGAAAATTATCACCATGGCTTTTATACTGAGCAAACTGACTGTTGGTACTTGTGCTGCAATATCTGCATTCGAACGATTTACTACCGTATAATGTACGCCAACTGTAAACAGAGTTACAGCCTTAAATGTGTGTCATAAAGTGCGATACTTTGGGGGTGTTTTGTGTTTTTTCCCGATGATATTTTCTTTGCAGGTTTTAATATGTTGCACTACATGCTATTACCTAACAAATTATCATAAAACTGGCTTGTCACAAGGTTCTTCCAGCTTTTTTATATCTGGCAGACTACTACCTAAGTTGAGAGTGTTGTCGACATTGATCGTTGTCAGCATAGATGGTTGTGCCAAGGTCCACATCTCGTTAGCTGTAGTAGCGTTGGCCAGAGGACAAACGTCGCTTTCGAAATTGCAGAAGAATTCAGGTGGCTCTAGAATAAACAAACACGTCAATATGATAATTATCGTTTCTCCCGCTTCAAGTTCATGGCGATTATTTTTTTCAAATTATATTCAATACAACACGTCGAGTAAAAACTGGCTGGATCAAATCAATGCTGCTAATCATCGTTGACACCGTACACGCACAATATTTTAATACTAACTCAAGATTCTGGCAATAATAGTAATAATAATAATAATAATAATAATAATAATAATAATAACAATAAATAATAATAATAATAATAATAATAATAATAATAATAATAATAATAATAATAAATAATAACAATAATAATAATAATAATGAATAATAAAAAAAAAAAATAATAATAATAATAATAATAATAATAATAATAATAATAATAATTAGACTTATCCATAGCGAATCTCATCGCACTAATTATAATGATAAGGTCCTCATCTTCAGGCATTTTAGTAAAACGCGATTTTTTCTAAATATACGTATCCTATTATTTTGAAATTTTGCAACATGTCTTGTAATAAACTAATCTACTAATATCCGGATATTCTTCCAAAAATATCTATTAACACCAAATATAACTTTTTGACGAGAGTACTTAAAAAATCTAAAGTCCTCCCGAGCGTCGAAATTAATAATCGCTTTCGCTTTCATACCTATTGACTCCTCTTCGTATACTTTCTGCCACACAAGGGCGACATATCAGCCGTTATAAGCTAACGTAACGCTTAAGCACTCACCAGTGTCGCCCTAATCGCGATTGTAATTCTACATAACATTGTATCCGTAATAAACGACGTCCGTCAGGCTCCATGTCTGCTGGGCTGTCCGGCTGTCTACCTGTCCGTCTGCGTGTGTTCCTCTATATGTCTGTACGTGTGACCGTTCAACAGACTGACTGACTAACCATCCGTCTACGTGTCCGTCCCGCTATCTGTCTGTACGTATGTCCCTTGGTCCGTCTGTTTACCTGTCCTTCTGTGTGTCTGTCTCGCTGTCTGTCTGTACGTATGTCCCTTGGTCAGTCTGTTTACCTGTCCTTCTGTGTGTCTGTCTCGCTGTCTGTCTGTGCGTATGTCCCTTGGTCCGTCTGTTTACCTGTCCTTCTGTGTGTCTGTCTCTCTGTCTGTCTGTGCGTATGTCCCTTGGTCCGTCTGTTTACCTGTCCTTCTGTGTGTCTGTCTCGCTGTCTGTCTGTGCGTATGTCCCTTGGTCCGTCTGTTTACCTGTCCTTCTGTGTGTCTGTCTCGCTGTCTGTCTGTACGTATGTCCCTTGGTCCGTCTGTTTACCTGTCCTTCTGTGTGTCTGTCTCTCTGTCTGTCTGTGCGTATGTCCGTTGGTCCGTCTGTTTACCTGTCCTTCTGTTTGTCTGTCTCTCTGTCTGTCTGTGCGTATGTCCTTTGGTCAGTCTGCTTACCTGTCCTTCTGTGTGTCTGTCTCGCTGTCTGTCTGTGCGTATGTCCCTTGGTCCGTCTGTTTACCTGTCCTTCTGTGTGTCTGTCTCTCTGTCTGTCTGTGCGTATGTCCGTTGGTCCGTCTGTTTACCTGTCCTTCTGTGTGTCTGTCTCTCTGTCTGTCTGTGCGTATGTCCCTTGGTCAGTCTGTTTACCTGTCCTTCTGTGTGTCTGTCTCTCTGTCTGTCTGTGCGTATGTCCCTTGGCCAGTCTGCTTACCTGTCCTTCTGTGTGTCTGTCTCGCTGTCTGTTTGTACGTATGTCCCTTGGTCCGTCTGTTTACCTGTCCTTCTGTGTGTCTGTCTCGCTGTCTGTCTGTGCGTATGTCCCTTGGTCAGTCTGCTTACCTGTCCTTCTGTGTGTCTGTCTCGCTGTCTGTCTGTGCGTATGTCCCTTGGTCCGTCTGTTTACCTGTGCTTCTGTGTGTCTGTCTCTCTGTCTGTCTGTGCGTATGTCCCTTGGTCAGTCTGTTTACCTGTCCTTCTGTGTGTCTGTCTCTCTGTCTGTCTGTGCGTATGTCCGTTGGTCCGTCTGTTTACCTGTCCTTCTGTGTGTCTGTCTCTCTGTCTGTCTGTGCGTATGTTCCTTGGTCAGTGTGTTTACCTGTCCTTTTGTGTATCTGTCTCTCTGTCTGTCTGTGCGTATGTCCCTTGGTCAGTCTGTTTACCTGTCAATCTGTGTGTCTGTCTCTCTGTCTGTCTGTGCGTATGTCCCTTGGTCAGTCTGCTTACCTGTCCTTCTGTGTGTCTGTCTCTCTGTCTGTCTGTGTGTATGTCCGTTGGTCCGTCTGTTTACCTGTCCTTATGTGTGTCTGTCTCTCTGTCTGTCTGTGCGTATGTCCCTTGGTCCGTCTGCTTACCTGTCCTTCTGTGTGTCTGTCTCGCTGTCTGTCTGTGCGTATGTCCCTTGGTCCGTCTGTTTACCTGTCCTTCTGTGTGTCTGTCTCTCTGTCTGTCTGTGCGTATGTCCCTTGGTCAGTCTGCTTACCAGTCCTTCTGTGTGTCTGTCTCTCTGTCTGTCTGTGCGTATGTCCGTTGGTCCGTCTGTTTACCTGTCCTTCTATGTGTCTGCCCTGCTGTCTCTCTCTGCTTATGTCCGTTGGTAAAACCGTCTGCTTGCATGTCCTTCTATGTGTCTGTCCTTTTACTTTCTGCTACACAAGGGCGACATATTAGCCGTTATACGCTAACGTAACGCTTAGCCACTCACCAGTGTCGCCCTAATCGCGATTGTAATTCTACATAACATTGTGTCCATTATAAACTACGTCTGTCAGGCTCCATGTCTGCTGGACTGTCCGGCTGCCTAACTGTCCGTCTGCGTGTGTTCGTCTATATGTCTGTACGTGTGCCCGTTCAACAGACTGACTGACTAACCATCCGTCTACGTGTCTGTCCTGCTGTCTGTCCTTGTGTATGGCCGTTGGTCCTTCTGTCAACCTGCCCTTCTGTGTGTCTGTCCCGCTATCTGTCTGTGTGTATGTCCGTTAGTCAGGTTGTCTGCTTACCTGTCCTTCTATGTGTCTGCCCTGCTGTCTGTCTGTGCGTATGTCCGTTGGTCAGTCTGTCTGTCTGTCTACCTGTCTTTCTGTGTGTCTGTCCCGCTGTCTGTGCGTATGTCCGTAAGTCAGTTTGACTGCTTACCTGTCCTTCTATGTGTCTGTCCCGCTGTCTCTCTGTGTGTATGTCCGTTGGTCAATCGGTCTGCTTGCATGCCCTTCTGTGTGTCTGTCCCGCTGTCTGTCTGTGTGTATGTCCGTTAGTCAGTCTGTCTGCTTACTTGTCCTTCTATGTTTCTGTCCCGCTGTCTGTCTCTGCGTATGTCCGTTGGTCAATCCGTCTGCTTGCATTTCCTTCTGTGTGTCTGTCCCGCTGTCTGTCTGTGTGTATGTCTGTTGGTCAGTCGTCTGTCTACCTGTCCTTCTGTTAGTCTGTCTCGCTGTCTGTGCGTATGTCCGTTAGTCAGTCTGTCTGCTTACTTGTCCTTCTATGTGTCTGTCCCGCTGTCTGTCTCTGCGTATGTCCGTTGGTCAATCCGTCTGCTTACCTGTCCTTCTATGTGTCTGCCCTGCTGTCTCTCTCTGCTTATGTCCGTTGGTAAAACCGTCTGCTTGCATGTCCTTCTATGTGTCTGTCCTTATACTTTCTGCTACACAAGGGCGACATATTAGCCGTTATACGCTAACGTAACGTTTAGGCACTCATCAGTGTCGCCCTAATCGCGATTGTAATTCTACATAACATTGTGTCCATTATAAACTACGTCCGTCAGGTTCCATGTCTGCCGGACTGTCCGGCTGCCTAACTGTCCGTCTGCGTGTGTTCGTCTATATGTCTGTACGTGTGCCCGTTCAACAGACTGACTGACTAACCATCCGTCTACGTGTCTGTCCTGCTGTCTGTCCTTGTGTATGGCCGTTGGTCCGTCTGTCAACCTGTCCTTCTGTGTGTCTGTCCCGCTATCTGTCTGTGTGTATGTTCGTTAGTCAGGTTGTCTGCTTACCTGTCCTTCTATGTGTCTGCCCTGCTGTCTGTCTGTACGTATGTCTGTTGGTCAGTCTGTCTGTCTGTCTACCTGTCTTTCTGTGTGTCTGTCCCGCTGTCTGTGCGTATGTCCGTAAGTCAGTTTGCCTGCTTACCTGTCCTTCTATGTGTCTGTCCCGCTGTCTCTCTGTGTGTGTATCCGTTGGTCAATCGGTCTGCTTGCATGTCCTTCTGTGTGTCTGTCCCGCTGTCTGTCTGTGTGTATGTCCGTTAGTCAGTCTGTCTGTCTACCTGTCCTTCTGTGTGCCTGTCCCGCTGTCCGTCTGTGCGTATGTCCGTTGGTCAGTTTGTCTGTCAGTCTACCTGTCTTTCTGTGTGTCTGTCCCGCTGTCTGCGCGTATGTCCGTAAGTCAGTTTGCCTGCTTACCTGTCCTTCTATGTGTCTGTCCTGCTGTCTGTCTCTGCTTATGCCCGTTGGTCAATCCGTCTGCTTGCATGTCCTTCTGTGCGTCAGTCCTGCTGTCTGTTTGTACGTATGTCCGTTGATCAGTTCGTCTGCTTATATATCTTTCTGTGTGTCTGTCCTGCTGTCTGTCTGTGTGTATGTCCGTTGGTTAGTGTGTCTGTCTACCTGTCCTTCTGCGTGTCTATCCCGCTGTCTGTCTGAGCGTATGTCTGTTTGTATCTCTGTCTGCGCTAAAGTCTGTTTGTCTTTCCGTTTGCCTGGTTGTCTGTCTGAGTGTTTGTACCATTTCACAACCCCTTGTTAGTCTTCTTATCTGTCCGCAACCTGCCTGTCTGTGTGCCTATGTCTGGGTGTTAGTATGTTGGTCTGTCTGCCTGTCAAGTAGGCTAGATGTCTGGATGTCTGACCTTGAAGCAATAATTTTTGGCAGAAGAATGGCAGGAGATAACCATTAGGTCTACAAGATCATTCTGTCGTCCTTCTCGCGATATAAAGGCGCTTATTATTCCAACACTGAACTCACGTTAAACTCTTCTTTCGTGTCGACCTAATAGTGATTTCTAACACAAATTCTGTCATTGGAAGCCTTCTTCAACTTCATTGAACTGTTGAACGGCACGAGTTTACTTTTAAGGCTGAATGTTCGTCTCTATTTCTGTCCTTCCCTTTGTCTGTCTGTCTGTCTGTCTCTCTCTCTGTCTCTGTCTCTGTTGTCTCTCTCTCTCTCTCTCTCTCTCTCTCTCTCTCTCTCTCTCTCTCTCTCTCTCTCTCTCTCTCTCGGCCCTTCGCTCTTTGTGGCCGTTTTATCATTTGCATGTTTGCTCTTGTCTCTGTCTTTGCGTGCAAGAGTTTTTACGTAAGAGTGTGTCTGCACGTAAGTCTGTTGGTGTATTCGCCTGCCAACATGTCGATCTGTGTGTCTACCCCTCTGTCTGTCTACTCATAAGTCCGTTGGGTTGTTCTCCTGCCAAGCTGTCTGTCGGTGTGCCTGTCCGTCTGTCTGTCTAGTTGAGTTGAGTCTTGGCCACCTAAATACCAAGCGATCCCTGCATGGCGTCACCGCGCCTTGAACATCGAAGCGCCACATCAAACATAATCACCTCTGATAATTAGCGATGCAGCTCATTATGCTATCCAGATGTTCAGTTGCGCGTATGCACTTGACCACGGCCTAGCCCTCACCTCGCCCCTCTTTGTCTACATGTAGCTGTGAGGTTTGAGGTTAATGGGTGCGATGCACTGATACTGAAGTCTTCCCGGAAATTTGCCTTTCGCCTCCCAACCTAACTTGTGTGGCGGGGTGAGGGCTGGGGGCGGGGTGGGTGTCCCGGCGGCTTCAATCGATGTCCATTGGAACTTCAGAAATTGACCTGTGGGTATGCATTCTGGACAAACAAACACCGACACATAATATATAAGCTTAACCCATAAAATTTTCAGCTTCAATCGATGTCCATTGGAACTTCAGATATTGACCTGTGGGTATGCATTCTGGACAAACAAACACCGACACATAATATATAAGCTTAACCCATAAAATTTTCAGCTTCAATCGATGTCCATTGGAACTTCAGAAATTGACCTGTGGGTATGCATTCTGGACAAACAAACACCGACACATAATATATAAGCTTAACCCATAAAATTTTCAGCCCTACCTTTTTATGGCTCGATCTTCCACAGTGCTACATACAGGGGCTTCTATCCCCCCTAAGCAACCGGGCGCAATCCATTTCCCCCCCCTTTTCTGGACCGGCATTCCTCTATGTAGGCTGTGGAATATAATGCAATCTAGCGCATGCCCTCCTTTAGTATGGCAATGAAGGTTTGTTTGGAGAGGGACAAACGAGCATCCAGCAGAGATCGACGAAGCATGTGTAGCGCCGAGAGGGCATCTGGTATGGGAGGGAATGTGCCCCTTCCCATAAGAAATTTTTTGCGATTTCCGCATTGCAATTTCAGCATTTTAAGCTGTCCTCTTAGCAAAATTACTCTACTATTTCAGTGGAGGAATTGCTGCCAAAATTGGTCAGCCATATGTTTTGCGCTTCTGATCAGTGTGCACTCGAGAGGCGTTACATAAATTTTTAGAGCACAATGCAATACAATAAAATAAAATACAATGTAGGTCCTACATTGTAAGCCCACGTAATAATGATGTTGCTTTACTAAGTGTTCAAGGACCAAATTTGACAGTCTAAATTTGAAAGATAACATTAGAGAGAAGTCATTTAGTTGTGCAAAATAGTATTTGTATTAGCATAATTTTTTTCAATTATTATATGATTGTATTATTTTATTTATTAAAATAGTAAAAACATAATTATAATCATGTAATAGGAAATTTTTATAGTATATTCTAGCTGTTATAGCAGTTCATGTAATTCAAAAATGCAGATAGTAGCCTAACTAAAAACTCAAACTGTATAAAGTATATACATTTTGCTAAAAACTATTAGGCCTACCATTTTGTCCAAATTTATATGGAGGGGAAGTATTTTCTGGGGGATCTTCCTTTGATATCTAGCCTATCTTTCTTTAGTGATGCCTAGATTGAACGCTGCCCTCCATGTCCGAACTTCCCCCCCAACCGACGTGAATTTTGGCTGTCTTCTGATTCCCCCCTATTTTTCACTGGGCGCAAGCTGCGCCCGCCATGTATAGGGATAGAAGCCCCTGGCTACATAGAAGCTTTGCTATGGTCGGTTCGTCTTTCTGGAATAAATTACCTATTAGTCTCCGTAATGAACTTTTTTTGTCTTTCTTTGCCCCTTTTCCGCAAACGTTTGAAAACCATTCTCTTTGATTGTGGTTTGGTGTCAGGTCGGGAGCGATTAGGAGGAGTTCTCTTGAAGTGGCGCTATATAAATGTACGATTACAATTACAATTACAATTACCTCAAGCCCATTCCTCAGCCGCCCCACTACCCCATTCCTGGTCCGTCTATGGTAGTCTTTCCTCGTCTTTCTCTCGTCTAAAAACATGTTTGATTTCTCAGTGTTGAACGCACAGGGAGCGCTTCTGAAAAGGTCTTGGTGCGAGAAGCGCTTTATAAATGGTCCGATAAGATAAGATATCTATATTAAATTCAGTTAAAAGTGAGAAACTACGACGCATTACCGCCTACACTATGAGATGAAGGGACTCTACCAGGATTACTCCTTAATAAACTTAAAGCTGTTCTTTTTTGGTTCACTTGAGTCGGGAGCGTCTCTGAGTAGTTTCTTCTTGGAAGGGCGTTAAATAAATTTTCGAAAGAACACTTTCACCATCACAGCTATTTTCCCGCTACGCCAAGACATAGACGCAAAATTATCAACACATGAAATTCATGCAAAATATAATATTTAACTTTTATTTTCAACCCGTCCCACCTCAATACATAAGCCCCAACCGTACTCACCTCACTCTACCTTCACCCACCCAAAATCGGGCCAACCCCACCCAATTCCCATTCTATAACGCCCCCACCCAAAATTTGGAAGTTTTCAACATACGAAATTCATGGAAAAAATAATGTTTGACTTTGTTTTCACCCCGGCCCCATCCCACCAAGCACCACCCCATTTTTTTCCATTCACTGCGCCAACCCACATCCCCACCCCTTGAGAAATGTTTTTCTCGTCCAAACCATGTTTGCACTTCGCTCCACCAGGCACTACCCCAACCCCATACCACAACCGCCAACACCCATCCACGGCCTGGCCCCACCCCAAGACCCCATCCCCACACCGCCCTACCGCGCCCAACATGCACGGACATTATTTTGTCAACGTATGGAATTAAAAAAATTACTTTTTCAACCCGGCTCCTCCGCACCCCATATTCAAACTCTTTCCCACCTCACCCCGCATTCACCCACACAAACCCTGGCCCCACCCAAATCTCCATCCTCCGCCGCGCCCCACCTTATCCCGTAAAATGTTTAACATACTAAGTTAATGAAAAAATGATAGTTCACTTCGTTATCATCCCGGTCCCATTGTACCCACCACGGACCCACCTCACCAAGCCAACTCCATTACCCTCGCTCCACCCCAACCAGCCACGCACAGACTCACCATTCTGAATAAATTTTTAGTTTCTCGCCCTACCACTACCCACCAATTCGCGCCCACCCTACTCTACTCCAACCTCATGCCTCAACTGCCCCAACAAACACCGGCTTGGCCCGCCCCACATGATCCCATCCCATACCGCCCTACCTCGCCCAACACATACATTTTCAACCTATGGAAATCATAAAAAAATAATTTTTCGACCCGGACCTTCCGCACCTCATATTCCAACCTCCCCCACCTAACCCCGACTTCACCCGCACAAACCCCGACACTACCAAAATCCACATCAGCTACCGCGCCCCATCATAACCCCATAAAATTTTCAGCATACGGATGATTAAGTCAGAAGGAAACCTCTGTTGCATCTGAAATTGCATAATTATTAATTACGCATTTCATTGTATACGACCGATCAGGAGCATGTAGCCTAGTTGTAGCAGATTTTAATGACACAGATGCGCAAAAGAAAATGCCTTAGCTAGCGATAGTCGGTTTAGAATAGAATAATATTTATTAGCAAGGTTGCCTAGAGACAGTTTAATATTAACGAAGTCATCTCTGGCGCAGTGATGCTGCTGGGCAACGTAAACTTTTATTTCAGTATTGGCATCGTAGAATTTATTATCCCATACATCGAATTAAAAACATAGGCAGGCCTATGGGCGCGAGACTAGATCAGTGGCGGCGCCAGACACTTTTTGCAGCCCGGGCATAGCCAGGCAGTCACACAAGTAACCAGGGCAGAGGGCGAGTCGCGTGTTCGGTAGTATGGGCTCACATAGGCCTATAGTTTTGCGCAACCATGCATGCCATAAATCACCCACCCTACACTATTAGGGTTGGCTGGTCAGAGGATCAAATGGGCGAAGCCATGAAACCGAATTCTTTGACATTTGAAAAGTAAATCCTAGAATACTTATACAGGGTGTGCCATGAAAAAGACCCCTAAGGTTTTTGCCAATAATTATCTTAGCCAGAAGTAAAAAATTGATCAAATTTTACAGGCATAAAGACAATAATTTCATAATTATTTACGCAGGCTGGCCAGATTTCACCGCAATATTTCAAATAGAACAAGAGTTATATGACTTTTAGTGAGACAACCGACTTTTCGACGATTCAAAAGCATAATTCAACAAAAAGTAGCAACAAACGATTTTTTTATAAGTCTAATCTCAAATAATAATATTATAGCTATCAAATGAGCCTGATAGTACACCACATCTTGTGTTAATGTGTCCACCAACAATGCTCACACTTGTTTTGAGTCTTTTGCACAGTTTTTGAATGGACTTGGTGATGTGTTCCAGAGATACATCTTCCCAATCAGCTCCAGTGCGACCATCAATTTTCATTCTGTTATCGTTCTTGGTTTTTGGCTGCAGATTGAGGTATTTCTCGAGCAATAGCTCTCCACTGTTAAAATCATCGGGTTCAAATCCGGATATTTGGAACCATTGGTTCTTCTCAATGAAAACATTACAGTAATATTGACGTTGAACCGATCTCCTTTCATAAACGCACATTTCTTAACTCTCTATTTCAATAAATTATTTAGCTCTTCATTTCTCTGCAATCACTATTCATCAGATTAAGCGGCGATTATAGATTTATCCCTAAGGCCTTGTTCATGAAGTGTATGAATACAAATTTTGCCTGCCACCAACACCTTGGGCACTTTAATTTGATAAAAATTTCGATTGTATTATCTTAAAAACAAAATTACTAATCAGAAAAATTCTTTATTTACCAACTTAACAGTCATCTTGCTAAATGATGTCACAGCGACGTACAGCTATGCTGGTACCTATTTTTTTCTAAATAATAATGTGGCGGACAGGCCACAAGACATAATATTAGACTATGTGAGTACATAAAAGAGAGTGTCTAAGAACGCTTTAAAATACTTGAAATCCGTTCTAGTTCACTTTTATACATGATAACTTTTTGACCGAAGGTACCCCATGTCGGGTCGGGATAACCTTCCTGATAGGCGTACATACATGTATATTGACCCTGGATGAGTTTAAGAGGACGTACGAACCTCAGTTAACGATTTCCTATAATATTGCCATTTTTCATACGGAAGACCGATGTTCGCGTTTAAGCCAAACTATAGCGTGCAGACAGCGTTATTCCGGTGGAATAAAGCCTGCCGCACGGTGCGTCGCTTATAACGTGGAGTAGTTGCCGAATACTCCATACGTCCTGTGTTCGTGAATTCGTTCATAGTGATTTCGGTCGTGTTCGACTGTCTCGACACCGTTGGCTTTGGCCATTTGAACATGATTTGGCGATCCTGAGTGTATGCGGTTGTGAGAGCTTGTAGAGTGATCTTTCAGGGTTCTCTTCCTTGTCATCGATCTCTCCGGGTTTAATCTTCCGTTCAGGGGTACGTGATAATGTGGCGGACAGGCCACAAGAGAGATACGTGTAAAAGATAATTTTCCGGTAACTCGCGGGAGTAACCCTGACTCTCGTTAGGTAGCCATTTGGTTGGTAGAAAAGAATCTGAAACCGGTTTCGTTGGAATTTAGGTTTCGGTCGTTGTTATACGGAAGACCGATTGGGGCGTTTAAGCCAAAGCATAGCGTGTTGCCGGTGGAATAAAGCCTGCCACACGGTGCGCTGCTTATAACGTGGAGTAGTTACCGACTACTCCATACGTACTGTGACTCGTTCATTCGTTCATAGTGTATTCGGTTGTGTTAGACTGTCTCGACAGAGTTGGCTTTGGCCATTTGAATACGATTTGGCGATCCTGAGTGTATGCGGTTGTGAGAGCTTGTGTAGTGATCTGTCATCGTTTGGTACCTTGGCATCGATCTCTCTGGGTTTAATCTTCCGTTCAGGGGTACGTGATAATACGGTCAGAGACGCCGGAGCTTTGTAGGTCTGCGGGAGGAAACGGTGGAGTATAGGGTGAAATCCCCTGGTGAAGTATCCGGTTACCGTTTGGCTACACGTGTTAGTGATTCTGCAGGGCTTGGGTTGGGCTCCTACCTGCAAGGGAAGCTACATGTTGCATTCACGATCCTGCCGTCTTGGCGATCGTTGAGAGTCCTTTAAACGTAACGTGAAGGTTACGGGTTTTCTGTAGTGGAGAGTGGTGACTCCACGGGTGCGCATGAAGCCGACGTCTCGATGATATACGTTCGAATTAGCAAAGCAGGGCACCAAGTTCTTCGGGTTTATTATTGGTACCGTAGAAAGTTGTCGCTCCCCTCGGGTAGAGGATCGTTTGTGGGCTTAGCAAACTAAGAGCAAGGGAAGCAGATTAAAGCTTAAGAGTAAAGACCAAGTTCTGAAATCAGGGTTTTTACCTGAGGTCCGTAACTGTTGAGTTAAGGGCGAACGGCGCCAGTAGAATATACGACAATTAATAAGTCTCTTCGGAGACGGGACTACCTGTTACCTGTTCCCCCAAGACCGCCAAGTCTTTATTTTTTCCTCAGTTACCCGTAAACAGACCAGCATCCACCACGACGCTCTTCCGAGCGTCCGCCGAGAAGGCAAAGTCCCGGTGAAGTGCCGGTTGTCGCTGTTGACCGTTGGGCGAGTGAGGCGAGCACTCGGGAAGCGCGCCGCGTACTTTGTACACGGCGGCGGCACGTGTTCCGTAGACAGGCTAAGTGTGAAGTTGCGAGTTTCGGCCGCTGCCGGTCTCTACTGCCGCCGGACCTCAGCTTGACTCGGTCCGGTAGCGTGTGGGCAGCGTGAGCCGTCTCTCCGGGAAATTCACTGTTACAGACATGGGAACGAGGATCCTGGTAAATTCATGGGTCGCCCGGGAAGCGAGCAGCTCGACGCCCCTTGTGTGTCTCACATGGCAGCAGGGGCACGAACGCCACAATAATGACGATTTTCTATATCAAATATCAAGTTTATTTGACACCAATTATACCACTGGTGAACAGTGATTTTGTTTCCTGAACACTTTCAGGTGTTTCCTATGCAGTTTCTGCTGCTGATCACGAAAATGACATTGAAATTGTCCCATCACGTACCGTTTTTGAGAAATCTCATTTTTTCTGTTTATTTCCATTTTTCAGATATAACGTTATAATAAGCTTCGTGTAACTGAGGTATGTCCAGGCATGCACTTAGGACAGTTTACATTTATGTTTGTCTTGCATAATAAAATATAAACTTGGGTCTGCATATGCATTAATGCTGTTAGAATCTTCCTGCAAAAGTTCTAAGCACTATTAGAACCGCTTCTCTGCATATTTCTACAATCTACATGCATATCCCACTGAGGAAGTTGACATCAGTTTGTTCGTAGTTTGAAGTCGCATTTCCAAAGTTTAGTTTTGTATACATGTATTCAAGATGCATAACAAGTTAGCTAGCTTATTTTCAGATAAGCTTTAAACTAAAATATATTTTAAGACGGTTGTTGGCCGCAGAATTATCTCGCCAGTGTTGCATGAAATGTGATACATGTACATTTTGCTACAGTTGTGGAGAGTAGGCTATGCTATATGAGTAAACCTCAGAGACACACAAAGACTGGACTTGTCAATAAAGCTGTGAGCTGTACTTTGGTTGCAAGACTGGAGAGAAAGCCAAGGAATGTGTGCCTCTCATTTGCTGTGGAAGATGTGCTGCAGATCTTAGAGTTTGACTCCGGGGGTCCTGTGAAAGCAATGCTGTTTGCCTGGCGAGAGCATTAAGATCATGACTGCGACCGGCTGCTAAGTTTGTCTCACTAATGTTTCTGGTTTCTCGGGCAAGAATAGGAAAGTAAACTGAATTCCCAGATCTTCTTTCGACAATGATACAAGCCCGTACAATGAAAGTCTTCATATAGCGAAGCCAACAGAGAAATGGAGTTTAGACGACGAAGATGAAGATGCTGCTGCATTGATCCTGCCAGGAACGACATACAGGGTGCGCCAAAAAAGACCCCCCTATGTGTTTTGCCAATATCTTGACCAAAAGAAAGAATTTCCAAATGAAATTTTACAGTCTTAAAGACAATTCATAATTACACATAATGGCCAGATTTCATCAAAACATCTCAAACAGAACAAAAATTATACCGTTTTTAGTGAGGCCACCCACCGTTTTTTGACGATTCAAAAAACGCGACGCAATAAAAAGTAATAAAAACCAATCTAATTATTCTGGCTAATATCTTGGCCAAAGGTAAGAATATCGAAATGAAATTCTATACGCGTAAAGACAATTCATATCTGCACATGGTGGTCAGATTCCATCGAAATATTTCAAACGGAACAAAAGTTATACCACTTTTAGGGAGGTCACCCCCCCCCCATTTCTTGACGATTCAAAGACGTAACGCAGCAAAAAGTAGCAAAAACACGATTTTATTAAGTCTCATCTTAAATAATTGTTTTCAGATGGCCCTGATATTGCCAGGTGATCATTATTATTACTATTTAAAAAGAAACAGGGTACCAGCGAAGCTGCACGTCACTGAGAAGAAACTTAGCAAGATGACAATCAAATTGGTAAATAAGGAATCTGTCAGATTAATCAGAGGTCCATCAAGAACTTTGCAAAGATACTCAAAAGAAGTGCTGGCACTGGGGGTGGGCACATTGAACACAAGTTGTGAAGCACTACCAAGTTCATTTGACAACAGTTATTTGAGAGTGGACATGATAAAATCGTGTTTTGTTACTTTTTGTTGTGTTTCGTTTTTGAATCGTCAAAAAACGGTGGGTGACGTCATTAAAAGTGGTATAACTTTTGTCCTGTTTGAAATATTTTGATGAAATCTGACCACCTTGTGCAAATATGAGTTGTCTTTAAGCCTGTAAAATTTCATTTCGATACTCTTACTTTTGGCCAAGATATTAGCATAAAACCTAATTTTTCCTGCGCTTTGCTTTTTGAATCGTCAAAAAACGTGGGTGACGTCACTAAAAGTGATGTAACTTTTGTTCCGTTTGAAATATTTTGATGAAATTTTGCCATAATGTGGAAATATGAATTGTTTATAAGCCTGTAAAATTTCATTTGGAAATTTTTACTTTTGGTCAAAATATTGTCAATAAACCTAGGGGGTCTTTTTTTGGCGCACCCTGTAGTTGCTGACAGTGACCCGGATTTTAAAGTAGGTAGGTCTATGTCTGACGAACCTCATCTCATTCACATAGTCGGAATTGAACGACCTTTTAGAGACTTAGGTTTGTCGAAAGCAAAAGCAGAACAACTGGATTCAAGACTGGAGTTTGCTGTCACCAAGTAATGGACAGAAATCGGTCCAACTGATATTTCTGCCTTCTCTTCACTTAAAGCTGGAACTGGTAAAAAAATTTAAAAGCCATGCACAAGGGTGCTGAAGATTTTCTGCACACGGACTGAAGATGTTCTTTATCTACAACAGAAATTCCCAAGAATGAGGGATGCCAAGATCAAGGAAGGCATTTTTGTGGGTCCACAGATCAGACACATCATCAATGACAAGTAGTTTGAACATCTGTGGGAGGGACCAAAGACAATCACCTGGAAGCACTGAAGGATGTTGTGGAGAATTTTCTTGGTAACTATAGAACTCCAAATTACAATAAACTTGGTAACAAAATCTTACAGCATACTGACATAAAAGGCAACAAAAAAGTCATGTCACTTAAGATTCACATCTTGCATTTCCACTTGAACTTCTTCCCAAGTTCCTCACAAATCTAGCGATGAACACAAGGAAATTGCCACAGTGGAAAACCGGTATAAGGGAAACTGGAATCCAGCAGTGTTGTCTGACAAGTGTTTGACACTGCAGCGAGATGTGCAGACAAAGAATACAAACGAAAATCAGCATCAAAGCATTTTAGATCTATGGAACTTTAGCAGCATCATGTATACATTGTACATGTGTAACTGAACAGGGAATAACTATGAAAAACCTTTAATTTCATGTTTCTCAACATTTTTAAGTGATACAGTCATCATCAGCACCCAATATTATGAGGAAGAACTGTTATAAAGATTTGTTTTCCAATGAAATTAAATTATAGTATATTGCAAATGTATGCAATAAACAAGCATTTCAGTTAAAATCTTGCATACCCATTTTCTCAAAAACCTTACGTGATACAAAAATTCTGAGAACACCACCGTGTTCAGCACGTCAACTTCTATAGAAAACAGGCAACGTTTTTTCGGAAACAAAAAAAGTTAAAATTTGTTGACCAGTGTTATATGAGATGTTACTTAATAAATTCGTTTTTGTTACTTTTTGCTGCGTCATGTTTTTTGAATCGTCAAATAGCAGTGAGTGCTCTCACTAAAAGTGATCCAACTTTTGTTCTGTTTGAATATTTTTTTACTAGGCTAAATCTGGCCATCATGCGTGAATATGAATTTTCTTTAGGCTTAAAAAGTTAATTAAAAAACTACTGCCTCTGGCCAAGATTATGGGCAAAAGACTTTGGGATATTTTTATGGCCCAACCTGTAGACCAATCTCGGCGATTTAGTGAAGCATTGCAAATCCTCTTTCGAGCAGCATTTCGAAAGCAAAGTGTTCAGCAAATAAAGTAACAGTCAGGTATATAGGTCTACTGTCTATGCAAATGCTTACGATTCATTTGAAAAACAAGAAAGCGACAGCTAGGCTTACGCTGTTAGTTGTAAATTGTAATGTGGATAGACAGCAACAGAATTTTCCCTGCAGAAACTTTTGAGCCACCAGAATATTTGCCCTGCCACAGAGCGGACGGACGTGAACAGTAAGAAGCAATATGCCCAAACAACATCTCCCATGGTAAAATTTCTGGCAGGGCAACAAATCAAGGATGAATGTGATTTTTAATTTGTGTAGTCTATGCATTTATATAGTGCACCTTTCAGAAATCTATTCGGGAGCACTCCCAAGATAGCAATCTTGGAAACATGGACGCCCGCACATAGGGTCAAGGGGGGGCACTTGCCCCCCTGGAAAATTGAAACCTATGTTTTTTAAACTACTACTTTTGGATTTTTAGCAAATTTCTTTGCATTATGCACCATTAATACGAATGATACAGACAATGAAAGTCAGAAATCCACATTTAGATATCTCTATAGAAAAAAACATGCTTTTATAACCTTCTGCCTTGCATGTTCAAGCTCTTTCTAAAAACTCTTGCAATGACCATTGGCTTTCAAGCTTTCTGTGGGCACCCATGCAAACAGCAGGCCTATCGATTATGGCATACTTAATTTTTTAAGTGGAATCCAGCTGTAATCCAGTAATGCAATTAATCACAACTGCAAAAAATTAAATACTAACGCAAACATTTGAAAATTTCTCAATGTACACTGAAATTTCATCAGGGAGATCTGCTTTTTCACCAGCATTGTAATTATATAAACCAAGTCCGCTATAAGCCAGGCTCCATTTTGTCCATTTAGCAAGCTGTCAGTACAGAATCCAGGGAAGTCAAACTGTAGATAAACTTGGCTCTGGATTTACACCCAAAGCTGACAAAGAGATCTGTTCAAAAGAATTGATACCCACCACAATCACCTGATCCTTGGATCCTCCACCTTCCTAAACGACACCCGCATTAACAGTTACTCTGGCCCTCTGGCTACCAGACTCGGACCTCTTTCTGACTACTCTTTGGAATAGGCTTCTGACTCGATGCAGAACATGTGAAACTGCTGGTGCCCTGCAATTGGCTTTCGAGTGGCGCTTTAGAGGCAACTAGAGGAGCAATTTCCCCTTGCAAACGGACATCTTTTCCGTTCATTTAGTCATTCATTCATTCTATGGAATTATATAGCGCACCTCTAAAAAACTACTTTTTAGCATAGATCTGCTATTTAATTTGTAACAAATTTCTAAGAAAACTATTCATATTAAAAATTATGCACAAAATAAAACTGAGAAATTTGCATAAGAAACCTCTTTGAAAAATACTCGTAGGCCTATTCCTAATTTCCATGCAGCATTGCATTTTTAAGCTCTTGCTACTACAAAATTTAATCGTGACTAGGCCTATCGTACAAATTTTGCCCCCCACTGCGAAAATTTCTGCGGGCGCCCATGCTTGGAAAACGGTAGAAGAACAAATGGTGTGTTGCGAATGGTGATATAAGATAAAATTTATATCAGTGTCTAATCCTAATTGGCTGATATAGTTTTCAGAGCCACATAGTTACATCTCAGCTGGGTGAGCTAAAGCAGGTAGTTACTTGGCATCATCCACCCATCGCGTAGTAGCTTACGGCAAACCAGACTGTAAGCACTTGCATCTCTTGGTGAATTCTAGCTTACAGTTGCGCGAATGTCGTTATCATCATAATCATAGTCATCATCGTCATCATCATCATCATCATCATCAGCAGCAGCAGCAGCAGCGTTATGTGCAAGGGTCATGGTGGAAAACTCGTCAAGTCAAATGCATTGGAGTTGACCTGAACATATAATTTCAAAACTTACCAAAGGCTCTTTCAAAATTGAAAACAGTTATAGAGTCCATTGAGATTGTACTTACAGCCAAGCCATTCTATAAATGTGAAACTCTAGCACTGAAGCATTTCTGCCCAATGGTCATCTCATTCCAATGAAAGCCCCTCGTGACTTTTAACTAGCATCTGCTCCTCCTCTTCTTCATCTCTATAATCCAAAATACAGGCATGCAGACAGACAGACAGACAGACAGACTGGTAGACTGACAGACGAGCAAACATACAGCCGTCTAGATAGACACACCTAATGACGGGCAGACGGAAAGACATTTAGACTTATAGATAGACAGACATACAGACGGTGACAACAAGAACCACAGTTAGACAGATCTTCAGACTAATAAAGGGACAATCAGATAACCAAACGCATATACATACATAAGCATGAACAGATGCACAAACATAATTATAGCTAGACTTAAGGTTTGCGTACAGTCGTTAAAGCGGACTGTCATCGACAGTGACGACAACGACGACGGCGGTGGAGGATGTGGTGGTGGTGGTGGTGATGATGATGATGATGATGGTGGTGGTGGTGGTGGTGATGACGATGACGACGACGACGGCGGCGGCGGCGACGACGATGGCGGTGGCAGTGATGATGATGATGACGACGACGGTGGTGGTTGTAGTGATGATGATGATGATGACGACGACGACGACGACGATGATGATGATGGTGGTGGTGGTTGGTGGTGGTGGGGGCGATGGTGGTGGTGGTGGTGATGATGATGATGATGATTGATGATGATGGTGGTGGTGGTGGTGGTGGTGGTGGTGGTGGTGGTGGTGGTGGTGGTGGTGGTTTTTGCGCGTACTGCTACTTTGAAGAATCGAGCCTTTTCTGTGGTTGGTCCAGTGGTCTGCAATGGCCTTCATTTTGAGCTACGCCTACATTCTGAAAATCTACCCGGATTCTTCCTTAGTAAACTTAAAACTGTTCTTTTTGGGAGCACTGGAGTCGGGAGCGCCTCTGAGTAGTTTTTTCTTGAAAGAGCGCTATGTAGATTATCGAATGAACACTGACCGCCACGGATATTTTCCCGCTACGCCAAGACATAGGAGCAAAATTTTAAACACACGAAATTCACGAAAAATGTAATATTTTACTTTTATTTTCAGCCCAGTTCCACCGCATTACATACCCCAACCGTACCCCCTCACTTTACCTTCACCCACACAAATCCTGGTCCACCCCACCCACGACCCCATCCTTTACTGCCTCCCAACCATGGGCGGAGTTGATCAGGGTCTAGGGGGGGGCTAAGTCACCCCCTGTGACCCCCAAGAAGACCCAGATTCATTTTTTAACGGTGTAAATGGTATATTTTCCCGGACCTTCACCCACCAAGAAGGCCTTAGCCCCTCCAAGAACGGAAACCAAATTTCGCCCATGGTGCCAACCCAAATTGGGAAATTTTCAACATACGGATTTCATGAAAAAAATAATGTTTTACTTTGTTTTCAACTCGGCTCTATCGCAACCCCACTCCAGCCCAATGCCACCAAGCACCACCCAACTTTTTTCCATACCCCGCTCCACCCACCCAAAGTCCCCGACATCCACCACCCCACTGATAATTAGCGATGCAACTCATGCTATCCAGATGTCCAGTTACGGGTATTCACCCCACCCCGCCACAACCCTCTCTTTCGCCCTTCTCGCAACCCAACTCAGGCGGGTCTTTGTCTAGATGGAAGGATTGAGGTTAATAGGTGCGATAAACTTGCGTGGCGGCTGTGGGCTGGGAGGGGGTGGGTATTCTCGGTGGTTTCTATCATTGTTAATTGGAACTGTGGGTGTGCATGCTGGACTAACAAACATACATGTACACATGCATACATACATGCCTACATACATACATTTATATTTATATATTTATATATATATATATACATGCATACTTACATATATACCAGTGATTCCCAACCGTTTTTTTTACATTACAGCCAGTTTATTGTTGTTCGAGGATGTGAGGGCCACTTTTTCTTAGTTAGAGGACATAAGGGATTAAGAGGCCACAAGGTTAAAATTTAATTAACCAAGAGCATATAAAATCGTCGGGGCCCTCTGACGGCGGGGGGCCCGCCGCCATGGCAGACATAGCATACTATTTAATCCGGCCCTGCACACACATGCACCATCAAAATTTGCCAATTTATTCCACAATAATTATTAGATAATTCTAATGGCACGACTCATGGCACTTCGCCAGATCTGACTATTCACTTTGATACGACAGCGTCGACTATATGCCTTACACAGTCTTCACCACCATTCTACAGACCGTCGGAATGCAATGATGATGATGATGATGATGATGATGATGATGATGATGATGATGATGATGATGATGATGATGATGATGATGATGAGGAACTAAAAAACTTGAGCCACTTGATCCACGACAGTCACAGCCGTGGCGTTGATGATATCGACCCCCATATTGCTAATTCTTGCATTTCTCCAATCGCAACCCAACTAGCTGAAATAATTAATTGCTCCCTTAACACTGGAGTTGTACCTGATGCTATAAAAATTGCAAAAATAGTCCCAATTTTTAAAAAGGGTGACAGGGAGAACCCTTCTAACTATAGGCCCATATCCATTCTTCCTTTTTTTGCCAAGTACTTTGAAAAAATAATGCATGATAGGCTCAATAAATATGTGGAAAAATCTCATATTATTTTTCCATACCAATATGGCTTTCAATCTGGTCGATCTACTTTTATGCCTTTAATTGATATGTATGATAAAATTTCTAAGGCCTTTGAAAACAATGAATATTCTATTGGTATCTTCTTCGATTTAGCAAAGGCCTTTGATACTGTGAATCATGAGATCCTATTAAAAAAATTAGCTAATTATGGCATCAGAGGCGTCCAATTAGCTTGCATGGTTTGCCAGTTATCTTGAAAGACGTCTCCAGTGCGTTTCCTGCAATGGAGCTTTCTCAGATTTAAGAGTTGTTAGATATGGAGTACCCCAAGGTTCTAATCTCGGACCCTTGCTTTTTCTTCTATACATTAATGACTTGCCTAATATATCTCCTACTCTTTCATTCATCCTGTTTGCCGACGATACAAATGTCTTTCACTCTCATAAATCCTACCAGAGTCTAATACAAACAGTAAACAATGAGCTTGTCTTCATAGCCGAATGGTTCTCTGCTAATAGACTCTCCTTAAACATAGATAAAACTAACTTTATGCTATTTCGAACTAATAAAAAGATGTGCCCCCAGAATGAATTGCAACTGTCTATTAATGATACCTCCATAACGCAGGTTAGCTCCACTAAATTTCTTGGTGTGCACATAGATCAACACCTCACATGGAATGATCATATTAAATATATCTCTGCCAAGGTTGCAAAAAGTGTTGGTATCCTTCGTCGAACCTCCCATATACTCCCCCCCACTATTCGTGTTAAATTGTACTATTCATTAATATATCCTTATCTCTCATACTGTAATTTAGTTTGGGCATATACATATAAATCCAGGCTCAATAAATTAGTACTTCTCCAAAAACGTGCAATACGTATCATAGCTGGAGTTAAGCCTTTTATTCACTCAAGTCCTTTATTTCAATCATTAAATTTATTAAAATTTCACCAAATAATGACTTTTCAGATAGGAATCTTTATGTATCGGTTCACCCATGATCTTCTTCCCCTTAACTTTGCAGGGTACTTCCAAAAAGGATCTGAAATACACTACTATTCTACTAGGAACTCCTCTCATTATCGAGCCATATCCGCTCGTTTAAATTCAAGAAGATTCCATATTAAATATACTGGACCAGGTATATGGAACTCGTTTCCTAATCATGTTCAACAAGCTTCCAGTTTACAAAGGGCAAAAACACTACTGCGCAACTATTTGGTTAATGACTGCAAAGATATTTAACCTTGTAGGCACTGATTTGATTTTATTTGATTTTATTATTATTTTTGTGTTTGTTTTGCGTTCTTTAGTTAAGTTTACTACATTAATTTTCATCTTATGCTGTTCTTTGTTGCCTATTGTTCAATTCATTATGTCAACCTCTAGCCATCTGTTAAAATTGATAAGTAATTAGGTGTCCCTGTTAGCGGGATATTCATCCCTTAGGGCCTTCCTTGTTGCCATCCGATTATGTGAAGCATGTTATACTATGTCTATTGTGTATGTTGATGGTTGCAATAAAATGAATTGAATTGAATTGAATTGAATTGAATTGAATTGAATGATGATGATGATGATGATGATGATGATGATGATGATGATGATGATGATGATGATGATGATGATGATGATGATGATGATGATGATGATGATGATGATGATGATGATGATGATGATGATGATGATGATGATGATTATAATGACATATTGGGCATCCATGCCCAAACTCCTCTTTGCTCGGCGCTACATGCCTTGTCGAGTGTGGTGGTGGTAGTAGCTATGTTGATGGAGATTATGACGATAATGATGATGATGCTAATGTTGTTGATGATGATAATGATAATTTTGATGATGATGATGATGATGATGAGTATGATGATGATGATGATGATGATGATGATGATGATGATGATGATGATGATGATGATAATGATGATGACAATGATGATGAAAATGTTGATGATGATGACGAAGTCGGTGTTGCTGCTGCTGTTGCTGCCGATAGTGGTGATGGTGGCGATGGTGGTGGTGGTAGATGTAATGGTGACGATAATGATGATGATGGTGCCTTTGGTGATGGTGGTGATAATTACGATAATATAGACAACGATAACGATTACGATGACGACGACATTGATAATAGTTTTAACGACGACAATGATGATGATGGTGTTGGTGGTAGCGGCAATGGAGGTAGTCACGATGATGATGATGACGACGTCGACGACGATGATATTCATAATGGTGATAAAGATGATGATGATGATGATGATGATGATGATGATGATGATGATGATGATGATGATGATGATAATTGCAAAGACAGTTTGGGCATCCAAGCCCAAAGTACTCTTTGCTCGGTGCTATACGTGCCGTGTCGATAGTGGTGATTGTGGAGGAAATGGTGGTAAATATGGTGATGATGATAATGATGATGATGATAATGATGATGATGATGACGATGATGATGACGACGACGACGATGATGATGGCGACGATGACGACGCCGACGATGACGACGATGGTGGTGGTGGTAGTGGTGGTGGTAGAGGTGGAAATGGTGACAACAATAATGATGATGATAATGATGATGATGATGATGATGATGATGACGATAATGGTGTTGTTGCGGTTGCTGTTGGTGGTGGTGGTAGCGGTGGTGGTGATGTTTGTGGTAGATGTGGTGATGGTGACGATAATGATGCTGGTGGTTATGTTGATGTTGTTGTTGTTGGTGTTGTTTTTATTGTTGTTGTTGTTGTTAGTGGTGGTAGTGGTGATGGTGGTGGCGGTGGTGGGGGTTGTGGTGGTAGATGTGGTGATGGTGACGATAACGATTATTACGATAGTGATGATGATGATAATGATGATGATGATGATGATGATGATGATGATGATGATGATGATGATGATGATGATGATGATGATGATTACAACGACATTCAGTCTTCCAACCTTCATTCGCCAGTGCTCATCTGTTGCAGAATTTAAATCAAAGTTAAAAACTCATTTATTTTCATTGCATTATAACTAGATCTGTAGTGAAGCGCGCTCTTGTGCAAGACTTGTTTTGTTAATCCGCGTTATAAATGACTAATTGTATTGTATTGTATTTGTAACATCTGGTGTAGTGGTGGCGTCATTGCTTTGAAGCCGGAAGGTTCGAGGTTCGAATCCACCTCACCGCGAAAGGACTTTGGGCAAGTCCTTCACTCGCAATTTCTCAGCGCTTCGGCGTGAAACACCGATGCAGTGTCCGCGCTGCAGTCGAGAGCGCCTCTGAGTAGCAAGAGAGAGAGAGCTTGAAGGGGCGCTATGACAAGTGCACATACAAACAAACAAAATAGCTGTACTTTTCAGTGCTCATGACAGTTTCCTAGACTCCAATAAATACACTTTACAATACTGAACTTACAAAAGTAATTTCTTTTAAAATTTTCACATTGTAATGGCACCCTTTTGAGATGACATTTTAACAAAATAATTGAATTATTTCAGGGAGCTTACTGATAAAAAAAGAGTGTGTGGTGAGGGTATGTGGCCCTCCCCACGAGAAATTTTTTGAATTTTCACATTGCAATGGTAGGCCTATCATTTAAAGCTGCCATCTTAACAAAATAGCTGCAATTTTTCAGTGCTGATAGGAGTGGCCTAAGACTTTAAATAAGTATAGGCTATACTTAAAATAATAATTTTTTCGGAGTTTCCACATTGGGACAGCGCCTGAATACATCCGCGAGTACTGTTCCGAGACCCATTCCTCCGCTTCCGGGTTGCGACTCAGGTCGCTTGGGAAGACCGACCTTCGTGTACGGAGAATGAGGACACGTTTCGGCGACCGCGCATTCTCGGTTGCTGGTCCCAGATGCTGGAACAGTCTTCCACCGGACATTAGACTGGCCGCCTCAGTGGACTCTTTTAAAACAAAGCTTAAAACTTATCTGTTTGCTAAGGCGTATCCCGCAGTCGGCCGTTTGTGAGGCGCCCTTGTAGCGGTATGGCCGCGTTACGGCGCCATATAAATTGTCATTATTATTATTATTATTATTATTATTAATGATAACCTTTTAAGATGCCATTTTAGAAAAATTGCTCATTTATTTCCATACCGATAAAAAGAGTGTTTTAGAATTTCGACATAATATTATATATACATATCTGTATAAATAAAGAGAAGATTCTGTCTGTCTGTCTGTCTGTGTGTGTGTCTGTCTGTTTGACCTGGATGCATTTCCACTGTTTTTGAGCTTTTCACTCCAAACCTTCACTACTGTGTAGGTCTCTGCATCTTCTTCTATCTTCTCCTCCGTCATCGATATGACGATGAGGCCTGTATGAATTTCTTCCAAACTTCTCGGCTTCTGATGGTTTCTCCGATCTCGGCCAAGCGGGTGCCCTTCTCTCTCAGATCTTCTTTGATGTTGTCCATCCAGGTCTTCCTCTGCCTCCCTCTGCTTCTTTCTCCTTCCACATGCCCATGCAGTGCAGCGTTTGGCAGTCTTTGCTCCGTCATTCTTCTCACATGACCGAACCATCTGAGTCTTCTCTTCCTGATTTTTTCTATTATTGTTTCATCAACTCCTAGTTCTTCTCTTGTTATTTCGTTTCTGATCTTCTCTCTCCTGCTTCTACCTATGATTCTCCTGGTCTCGGCATGACACACCCCAACGAGCGATTCTCTAGCACCAGGGGGCCAGGGTGGGGCGGCGAAACCCTCCAAAATGTCAATTTTTTCGACAATTTTTCTGAAACTTTGTACCTAGACAGAGGGTCATCAGAGCCACCTGGTGGAGTGGTTGGTGAATCTCTACCACTATGGGGCCACGGTGGGAGGAGCTGCGAAAACTCTAATTTTCGCTATAAATTTCCATTCCCTTGCCATAGTATCACAGTTAGACAGATTTTATGCGGGCCACCTCGCCTCTACTCAGCCCACACCTCGGTCTGCAGGTGCCGGGAGGGGCATGGGTTGGGTGGGTGGGGCCGGTGGGAAAGAATTTTTTCCCGAAATACGAAATTTCACGGGTGGTGTACCGGTCGAGGTCGGAATGTGGTGTGGTGGGTGGGGTAGAATTCGGTGGGTTGGAGGTGTAGTGTGACGTGGTGTGGTCAGGGTGGCTGGTGAAGGATGGGTGGGGTGGAGCTGGATGGGAGTGGGGAGAGGGAGGAGTGGGTGGGGTGTGGGGGAGTGGAGGTGGGGGTGTGATGGGGTGGGGTTGGGGGATAATTTTTCCGAAAACCCAAATTTCACGGGTGGCGTACCGGTGGAGATCGGAGTGTGGTGTTGTGGGGTGGGGTGGGTGTGTGGTGGGGTGTGGTGAGGTTATGGCCGGTAGCGGGTCGTATCCTAAATATTCCGGGCAACGCCGGGTACCCAAGTTAGTATATATATATATTAACTACAATAATAATTTCTTTCAAGTGCTGTAATAAATTATGTCAAACAAATTTCTGTCGAGGTAAACAGCCTCTGTTGTCATAGGCCCTCGTCAAATCTGGACCCGTCCATCCAATAATTTCTTTCAGAGACTCAGTTCTGCTGTTGCTGGCTTACTATAATGAATGACTACAGACCTGAGTATAATAATATTAGACTATTTAAGTTAACTTTTCAACACTGGCTTAGCTCATCCCTGTTTCCCAAGATGGTCCTGAATTGCTGACCAGGATACAATGCGGAATTCGTAACAGGTTTATAATCTTTTCCAATACGTTATTCAGTGCTTCTAAGACTGCCTGTTTTGCGCTGAATTTGCATGCAGGACCTGCCTTGGTCATTGTCTTGACTGCAAATGTACGCGGACACACGAGCAATGTTAGCGGATGTGAGCGCCGTGCGCACCGATT
>OX457044.1:3207500-3267500 GCA_949752735.1 Lumbricus terrestris
AACACCAGTGCCAAAACTTCTGTTGAGTCTCGTTGCAAAGTTCTTGATGGACCTGTTGATTAATCTGACAGATTCCTTATTTGCCAATTTGATTGTCATCTTGCTAAGTGACTTCTCAGTGACGCGCGGCTACGCTGGTACCCTGTTTCTTTTTAAATAGTAATAATAATGATCATCTGGCAATATCAAGGCTAATTTATACCAATTATTTGAGATGAGAAAAAATTGTGTTTTTGTTACTTTTTTTGTTGCGTTTGCAGGGACCGGGTGGGGCATGGGTTGAGGTGGGGGCGTAAGGGCGGTTGGGAAGAAATTTTTCCGAAAACAGAAATTTCACGAGTGGCGTACCGGTCGAGGTCGGAGTGTGGTGTGGTGGGTGGGGTAGGATTCGGTGGGCTGGAGGGTGGGGATGGTGGTGGGAGGAATTTTTTCGAATACACAAATTTCACGGCTGGCGTACCTGTGGAGGTCGGTGTTTAGTGTGACGTGGTGTGGTCGGGGGTGGCGGGTGGGGGATGGGTGGAATGGGGCTGGATGATGGTGGGGAGGGTGGGAGTGGGTGTGGGGGAGTGTGGGTTGGGATGGGATGGGGTGGGGGTTGGGGTTGCAGCCGGGGGGTAATTTTTCCGAAAACCAAAATTTCACGGGTGGCGTACCGGTGGCGGTCGGAGTGTGGTGTTGTGGGGTGGAGTGGGATGTGGTGGGGAGGTTGTGGCCGGGAGCGGGTCGTATCCTAAATTTTCCGGGCAACGCCGGGTACCACGGCTAGTATATATATATATATATTTATATATATATATATATATATATATATATTAATTACAATAATAATTTCTCTCAAGTGCTGTAATAAATAATTATGTCAAACAAATTTCTGTCGAGGTAAACAACCTCTGTTGTCATAGGCCCTCGTCAAATTTGGACCCGTCCATCCAATACTTTCTTTCAGAGACTCAGTTCTGCTGTTGCTGGATTACTATAATGAATGACTACAGACCTGAGTATAATAATATTAGACTATTTAAGCTAACTTTTCAACACTGGCTTAGCTCATCCCTGTTTCCCAAGATGATCCTGAATTGCTGACCAGGATACAATGCGGAATTCATAACAAATGACTCACAAACCAACAAATTGAGAACTAATAAACTACAGATACCAAAATTTGGAAGCCTTGCAGTAATGATGTTGTTTTACTATGTGTTCAAAGGCCAAAACATTTGAAATTTGGCAGTTTGAAATTTGAAAACAAGTAGAGAAGCAATTTAGTTGTTCAAAAATAGCATTTGTACAAATATTTTCAGTTAGTTATGCTCATTGTAACAAGAATGTAAGATTTGTATCGTATATTGTAATAGTAAATAATCACATTATGATCACATAAATAGTATATAATATCGCAGTATATTATAACAGTTCATGTAATACAAATTAAAAATTATCATGATTATGCCAAATGTTTCTGGAGGCGATGTCATCTATGCTCTAAGCTGGGCAAAAATTGTATTTGTACAAAAATATACAGTAATTTACATGTATACTCATTGTAATATGATAGCATCATAATTATACTATATTAATAAATAAATATTAAGAAATAATAATAATCATACCAGCTGGGATACCCGGGAAATTTTGGATACGACCTGCTCCTGGCCACAACCTCAAAACACCCCACCCCATCCCACCCCACCCCACAACACCCCACCACACACCGACCTCCGCCGGTAAGCCACCAGCAAAATTTGGATTTTCGGAAAAAATCTCCCCCAATCCCCCACCCCAATCCCCCATGCCCCACACCCTTCTCCACCTCTCTTCCCTGCCACAACCCCACCCTCTACCCTACCCCCACACCACACCCCTCCCCACACACTCCCCCACACCCTTCCCCTCCCCACCCACCCGACCCCACCCCTCCCCACCCACCCGACCTCACCTCACACCACCGCCACACAACTCCTTCCAAACCCCACCCCACCTCCCCTTCCCCCACACCCCCACCCACCCCACTCCCACCCCTCTGTTCCACCCACCCTCTCCCCACATCCCCACCCGCCACCCCGCCACACCACACCACACTCCGACCTCGACCGGTGCGCCACCCGTGAAATTTCGGTTTTAGAAAAAATATCCCCCCGCTTCACGCCCACCCCGCCCACCTCCACCCCACCCATGCGGGTCTCGGCTTGAGACACCCCAACGAGATGTTGGCGATTCTCTACCACCATGGGGGCAGGGTGGGTGCGAAACCTCCCAAAATTTCACTTTTTTCGGCAATTTCTATAAAACTTTGTACCTAGACAGAGGGCCATCAGAGTCACCTGGTGTAGTGGTTGGCGAAACTCTACCACCATGGGAGCCACGGTGGGGGTTGCGAAAACTATAATTTTTGCTATAAATTTCCATTCCCTTCCCATAGTTTCACATTCACAGTAAGACGGATTTTTACGCGGGACACCTCGCTTCTACTCAGCCCACACCTCGGTCTGCAAGGGCAGGGTGAGGCAGGGGGGCGTGGGGCCGGTGGGAAAGAATTTTTCCCCGAAATACGAAATTTCACGGGTGGTGTACCGGTCGAGGTCGGAATGTGGTGTGGTGAGTGGGGTGAGGATGGGGGTGGGTGGAGGTGAGGGATTTTTCCGAAAACCCAAATTTGACGGCTGGCGTACCGGTGGAGGCCGGAGTGCGGTGGAGTGTTGTGGGGAGGGGTGTAGAGGTGGGGTGGATTGAAGATGTGGGAAATTTTCACGAAAACCCTAATTTCACGGGTGGCGTACCGGTGGAGTTGGGAGTCAGGTGGGGTGGGATTGGGTGGGGTGGACTGGGTGAGTGGAGGGGTTAAGGTGGGGTCGAGGGGGCTGAGAAAATGGTCGAGCGGTGGGTGGTGGGTGGAGGGGTGGGGGTGAGTAGTGAGGTGGGGAAATTTCATGGGTGGCGGTGAAGGTCGGAGTGTGGTGGGGTGTTGAGGGATGGGGGCTTGGGATGGGATGGGGTGAGGTGTGGGGGATTTCACGGGTGGCGTACCGGTGGATGTCGGAGTGTGGTGGGGTGTTGTGGGATGGGAGTGGGATGGGGTGGGGCGTGGTGTGGTGTGGCTATGGCCGGGAGGGGTCGAATCCTAAATATCCCGGGCAACGCCTGGAACCCCAGCTAGTTTATAATAAAATAATTATAATAAAGTTTCTTATAAACAGGATAAATATGCCGTGGTGCGTAGCATTAAAGGAAGTCATAAAATTATTTTGATTGCAGCACTGGAATTATGCAAGATAGGATGATGCATCGAATAAGTAACATGGTATTAAAATATAGGCTTATGGGAACGTCAGTTTGTGTATCCCTGAACTACAAGCATCGGAATTCTACAAAGTGATTAGCCTACGACACTACGACAGCCGCCCTCCTGGGGGAGCAAATTGCATAGACTACGCTGCCAGTTTCGTGGTGTTAGAGGTGTCTGCCTGAAGTTCTGTGAGGGATCTATCAGCGCCAACCGCCCTTCCACAACAGTGCTCCTCTCCTCTGTCTTGGCCGGTCGAAAAGTCCAGTGCTGCCAATCAGCTGAGGTCGCCTAAACGCTATTAGCGTCATACTGTGATAATGCGCTGATCCACCGTTAGCCAAGATAGAGGAGATCTGTATAATATTATCAGAGTGTCATTATGTCTTGCACTGCCTATTGGTTTGTGGCTTTGTACATCTGAATGTCTTTCTCCCTGTATCGATGACAGTCTGCTTCTGCGACTGTGCGTAAGTCCTAGCAACAAGTATGTTTGTGCATTTATTCCTGCGTATGTATGTGCGTTTGGCTATCTGCTTGTCCGTCCACCCGTCTGTTGTTCTCACCGTCCGTATGCATGTCTATCTGTCCGTCTAAATGTCTTTCCGTTTGCCCGTCATTATGTGTGTCTATCTTAGACTATTTAGACGTCTAGGCTATATGTTTATATGTCTGCATGCCCGTATGTTAGGAGGTTGAGGAAGAGGAAGAGGAGGAGGGGGAGAATAAGGTGGGAGAGAAGTAGGAGGAGGAGGAAGACAAGGAGGAGGAGGAGGAGCATAGACCCAGTTGAAAGCCACAAGGGGCTAACCCAGGAATGAGATGACCAATAGGCAGAAATGCAGTGCAGAGTTAAACACTTGTGGATGGTTTGGCTGTTTGCACAATCTCACTGGACTCTATTATAACTGATTTTAATTTCGAAGAGTTTTTGGTAAGTTTTGAAATCATGTGTTCTGATCAACTCCAATGCCTTTGACATGACGAGTTTTCAAACCATGGCACCCTTGCACATAACACTGCTGCTGCTGCTGCTTATGATTATGATGAAGGTGATGATGATTGATGACGATGATGGTGCTGATGATGATGATTATCGTTCGTGGTGACGAAGATAAAGAATTTCACGAAGAAGCAGATGACGATGATGATGACGATGACGACGACGATGGCGACGACGATGGCGATGACGATGGCGATGACGATGATGATGATGATGACGATGATGACGATGATGATGATGATGACGATGATGACGATGTTGACGATGATGATGATGATGATGACGATGATGATGATGATGATGATGATGATGTAGATGATATTGCTGCTGATGAAAGAGATGTAGATGAAGCTGGTGATGTCGATGATGACAATGATAGGACGATGACGACAATGATAGTGAAGATGATGACGAAGATGACGATTACGACAGCGACGACAACGACAAATACGACGAGGACGACGACGACGACGACGATGATGATGATGATGATGATGATGATGATGATGATGATGATGACGACGACGACGGCTACGACGACGACGATGGTGGTGGTGGCGGCGGCGGCGGGGCGACGACGACGACGATGGTGGTGACGACGACGACGACGACGACGACGACGACGATGACGATGACGATGACGATGATGATGATGACGAAGATGATGATGATGATGATGATGATGATGATGATGATGATGATGATGATGATGATGATGATGATGATGATGATGATGATGATGATGATGATGATGAAGGGATATTCACGCCAGCGATAAGCATTGTACCCGGAATTGTCTGCCATTCAATTACCCTATAGACTGCACGAACAGCATTATCATGCATGCATCTGTGATGCGACCTAGAGCCCATAGGCCAGTAGGCGTCTCGGCTTGTTAAACTGTAACCTGCGCTGCCGCGCATGCGCATGCTTTGGACATTGCTTCAGAAGAGACAAATAATAACTTACGCAAAACTAGTTAAAGTTTCCCTCTGTCGTTCCAGCAAGCTGTGAACCAAAACTGATTGATATAGATAGGAATTAAATCAATTAATCGCGAGCGATGTGTCCCGCACATATGATAATTCCTAGTTTTCCATATTTTGGTGATTTTATGTGGTGAGGATTTTATGGGGCAAAAGTAAAAGACACGTAATAACAGGCCTGATTTTCATCATAAAATTCCTAAAGATGGAAAGACCAATTATGAAAATATCATGAAAACAAACTTACATTAGTGAACTTAACCAAAATCAAATATTACTTTTTCTTGTATTTGTAGAATTAAAGAGAATTTTGAAGCCTACTCTAAGGAGCTCACGTGAAAGAGCATCTAAAGTATATGATTAGTTTAGCTGGAGGGTTTGCCAGCAACTGACAACTTTAAAGTAGGATAAGAATAATAATAATAATAGTATTCAGTGGGGACGAGGCTCGGTAGTTCCAGAATTTTAATCTTAGGATAGCTTTTAAAAACCTGAGAGATCATATGTACCTCGGGTAATAAAAAATAATAATAATAATAATCATGATGATGATGATGATGATGATGATGATGATGATGATGATGATGATGATGATGATGACGATGACGATAACGATAACAATAACAATGATAATAATAATAATAATAATAATAATAATAGTAATAGTAACAGTAATAATAATAAATTATATATCCGAAAAGATCTAAAAATATAATACAGGTATAATCTTTCGTGGTCTGCATCGGCTGTGGATTTCTAAAGTTGCATTATGCTCAAATAATAAATTATTAGAAAAGATTAAATGAAACCATTCATTAATTTACCAATTGCTCTCTACATCTTAGTGCATCAGCTTGGTAATAAACAAACATGATAAATGGAATTGATCAAGACTGTCAAATATTCCAAAAACACACATTCAACTGAATCCAAATCCGCATCGAAACGATTATCATTGTAATGATGATGATGATGATGATGATTTTCCTCAGCCAGAGAGACTGTGCTGTTACAGACTCGCGTTCGCAGCTCGTAGAACAGTGGGAGTAGTTCATTCAGTCCAAGACCCCATCCACCACGACAGCAGTAAATAATATAATTTATTAGAATCAAAGGAGTGAGTAAGCTTATCTCAGGTATGACTGACATAAAGATATTGCTTGCTAGTTATTAAGTAAAAAATGAATAGAGAAGAAATGCGGTCAAATGGAGAAGTGTACAATGGAAGAGACAACAAGGGAGGCATATAAGTTTGAAAAGGAAGTAGGCTATGCAGGAAATGGAAACCGAAACAAACAGCAATAAAGGACAAAGAAGGAAATATAATAATGGACAAAGATAAATTCAGACAAAGATGGACACAATATTGCAGTGAATTATACAAAGACCAGAGCGAAGTCCCCAAAAATACAGGAGAAGAATAAGTTATTGAACGCAGCTTGCCTTTGCAGGAGCCTAATATAAATGCAACAAACTGAAATTATCTTACTGAGGCATCGCCTTCTCCGATGAAATTCGACTCTGCTGTTGTCAGATGAGTTGTTAACAGCAACCGAGTCTGATGCAGTTGAGCGTGGCAGCCATTCGCCAGTGTAGGGGCTGATGATACAAGTGCGCTTGATTCGGTTGAAGAGGAACGAGCTGCATTGTGTATCAAACATGTTCGAACACAGACTCCGACAGACAGATCGCGTCGCTTCTCCCACTAGAATGTTGCTCGCAGCGAATGCATCCGGAATTACGTGTATCCCAGAGTAAAGAAAATATTCGTCGCAATTAGCTATAAGCAGAAAGATACGGTACACATATAAAAGGATTAAATTGAATTTTTGGGTAGGCCCTACTATGATTTTAATTAACCTGAATTAATTTCGGATATATTATAAGAGCCATTCCATTTTCGGAAATTTGTCAAATCCAACTTCTGATTCAGCGATATTGTTTTCATCAATCCAACTTCTATTTCACCAGAAATTATCTCCATCAATCTACCAGAGTTTCTAATGACGGCCGTAACAATAGCACTAACCCTAACCGACCATCACCCGAACTAACCGACACTCACGACAAAGACTACCCTCTTGTGATAAAATAGTCTGTTTTTTGGTATGCAGCAATGACAACTCCGGCAGTGCTGCAAATATAAAGTTGCAATAGGCCCCTATGCCTATGTTGAATGAATACGAAATTAATTCGGGTGAATTAAAATTATAGTACCGATTTTTTGTCAAGCTACTGATATGAAATTAAATGCATTTCGTCCACACCATTATTCTTGCATGCTCTAATTGAGCTATAGAGTCCGATTTACTCATAGGCGTAGGCTACGAGGCGGGCATCCAAGGGGTAAATGCCTCCCCAAATTTCGGGCATAAAAGGTTTTCGGGCAAGCAGACCCGGAAAATGACCCAAAAAAGTCGTCAACTTTTCGGACAATTTCGGGCAAGTCTGTTTTTTTGGGCAAGCAGACCGGGAATTGACTGACTAAAATACTAATCGCCGCGGAAGTTACATGGAGAAATGGCTTCGAGGCTATTATTTTTTTCCCGATCAAAATATTTATAACAAACCACGAAGTGGGATGACGGATGAAAAACTTTAGACCAAAACAAGAAGCGGGTTCATTTTCCCGATTTCCTTAGTGCAATAAATGCGATGATTGATGCAAATCTTGTGTCCGAGGGTAATCTGAAACCGGGGGTAATTTGAAACCTTTAGGCCTACTCATCGCATTTAATCGTGGTGGTTTACTGGTGGGCTCGGTGCCCTGGAGCCGTAAAGTTCCAGGTTTGAATCCACCTCAAGCCGCCGCGTATACGAACTTTGAGCAAGTCCTTCCATCGTAATTACTCGCCCGCTTGGTCGTGAAACTCCGATGCAGTGTCAGCGTTATAGCCGGAAACGCCTCTAAGTAGGGAGCTTGAAAATGCACTATAGCAAATGCGAGAAATAAAGAAATACACACTACATTATTCTTGCATGATGTACTTGATTGAACCCTCACATCACTTCACAGGACAGTGAGCGAATTGCGCCTTCTAAATAGATAGTATAGGCATAATTATGCTAATAGGCCTATTATTATTTAGAGCAATGATAATGTTCATTTATAATGCGTGCACTGCATTGAAAATACAAAAGAAGAATAAAGGCTTCGAAAGGGTGCGTAGTTGTGTTTTTCTAATAGGCTATATTTAACGTCTCACCAGTGTCATTCGTTTGCGATGGCTTGCGACTGTAGTGGGAAATGATCAAATCATACAGACCATTTTCGTGCGAAGCGGTCAGTCTACAAAATTTCATAGGATAATTTTACATCTTTCGTTTAAATAACAATAAAACAAATACATCGTCTGTGTAGAGTGCAAGCAAATCTAAACTTTCTATTGTTTCCAAAAATCCAGTTATTGTTATGTCAACGTTATTCTTTAGGATAGGTCTAAATTTGGATTACAGGTCGTATCCTTAGTTGGAATAATGTATTCTCTTTCAAAGATTTATTTCGCCAAGGGTGAAATAAAAAAAAGTGTGCGACGTAGCCTACAGCCTACCCAAAATGACAGACGACAGTACCTCCGCACATTTCAAAATATTTTCGGATCTGATGAAAGATAACCATTGACTTTAATTTCATCTCTCGAGTACTTTTTATGTCTGTTCGCAGAACCAGTAATCAATCTTTCGCATGCTTCCAACCTGAATTTCTGCGGACACTGTTATTGTAGTCCTTTTTTCTTTTATTTGTTACTCTTCATGTAATAAGTTGCGGTCTGTCAACTTAATTTTCTTGAATAAGCGAAGTAGGCCTATATAAATATATATATATGTTTACAATTAGGGGAGAGTGCTTCAAGACGCCCATGCTAAGGAAAATTGCGCTTTTCTTCCGCGTGGGATCCAAAAGAAGTACATGTTTGACCCAAATGTAAAGAGTGATCATTGATAAAACAATAGCAGCAACTATAGAACTTAATTCAATAAGATCAACTGTTTAAATGATAAAAGTAGACCCTTCCAAACTGGGCGTCTTAGGAACCCTATACTACAAGACGCCCATAGGATGGGCATCTTGGAGTAATGGAAATTCGCTAAAACAAGTGGCATTGCAATCATGCATTTTAGACTAAAACAATATACTGCATGAGATAAAACAAATTGAACGAACACTAAAAGATCCTGAAGATACAAAGCAATAATTATTCAAAACACGAGAAGCAAAAATCCAATCTCATGTTGTATGTCATTATTGTCATTTTCAATTTAATCACAGACTAGCGACAAAAGTCGCACACGAATTCTTTGGATGTCTCTTCGTCTGCACATTCTGCATGACATCAATCTTTACGATGATGATGATGATGATGATGATGATGAGGATGATGATGATGATTCTCTGCCCGAAGGCAGGTTCATTGGCTTTACGCTTCTGTGGATGAGATGAGTGAGGTGGTTTCCCGTTGCCTTCCCCACAGACCATGATGGGTAAGCAACTTGCCCAAGGGGCCGTCCATAAAGTACGTCACGCTATTTTTGACCCCCCTCCCCCCTGTCACAAACTGTCACAAATCTCGGACCCCCCTAAAGTACGTCACACTTTCGGAAAAAATTTGGTAAAAAATCCCTTTTTTCCGTCGAAAAAAACCCCAAGAAAAACCCAAGCTCGTCCCCCAAAAAAACCATTTCCCAAGTTCGGATAAAAAAACCAAGATCTTCTGAAATAACCCAAGGAGTGGCAACGCTAAGTTCCACATAGATAGAACCTTTGCACATTTCACAGATAGATCCTAGGAGATAGCTGGAACAGTCTTTACCCGCCCTGCGCACGGCTGGCTCAATTGACTCCTTCAAATCTGAACTCAAGAGTCATTTATTCCTCAAGAACTATCTTGCTGTTAGTTTAGTAGGTGAGGCGCCCTTGTGACGGCATGGCTGTGTTACGGCGCCATAGAAATCGTCACTGATATTATTATTATTAGGCCCCTATTTATTATTATTATTATTATTATTATTATTTAATATTATTATTATTACTTTAAAAAAAATTGTATTCTGGAACGGCTAGAACTCGTCAAGATCAGGCGAAGCAAAGGTGCCTTGGAAGGCTATGGCGTTGAAACGTTGAATTAAAATGGCAATGCGCTGGAAAAGATAACTGGTTTCCCTCGTGTCAACGGTGTAAAGGTTTCAAATTACCCCCTCCTAAACATTACCCCCCCCTGCAAACTGTATTTTGCATCACCCATCGCATTTATTGCACTAAAATATCAGAAAAATCATCCCGCTTCTTGTTTTTTTCTGAAGATTTTCATCCGTCATCCCACTGCGTGGTTTGTTATCAATATTTTCATCAGTAACTAAAATACTAATCGCCGCTGAAATTACAATGGAGAAATGGCTTCGAGGCTATTTTTTTCGATCAAAAAATTGATAGCATACCACGAAGTGGGATGACGGATTAAATTCTTCAGACCAAAACAAGAAGCGGGATGATTTTTCTGATTTTTTTAGTCCAACAAATGCGATGATTGATGCAAATCTAGTTTCTGGGGGGTAAGCTGAAACCGGTTTCAAGTTACCGGGGGGTAATGCTTAGGAGGGGGTTATTTGAAACCTTTACACCGGTTTTACGAGCTATAGACAGCGCCCCAACTCTGTGATGAAGCATAGGCCACTGCTGTTATTACTGTTATTATTTTTATTTACCCGAGGTACCTAGGATCCCTCGGGATTTAAAAAATTATGCTTGGAGCTGCTATTCAATGTCTAGAATTATTATTATTATTATTAGATTCTCGACCAATTATTATTATTATCATTATTATTATTATTATTATTTTTTTTTTTGCCCCGAGGTATACAGGATCCCTCAGGGACTTCACTACCGCCTAATATAAAATCACAGTCTGGAAAGGCCCTATTCGTATTCCGTATTATTATTATTATTATTATTATTATTATTATTATTATTATTATTATTATTATTATTATTATTATTATTATTATTATTATTATTATTATTATTATTATTATTATCATCATCATTATTATTATTAATATAGCTCTAATATTCAAATAGTTGCTGTTTTGTTATATTCACTCAGAATAATATGATCCTTGCACAGTTCAAACATCACATGAGTAGCAATAGAATAAAACAATAAAACTTTTTTAAATTTTGAGTTAGCACCCTTGCATTCGAAACAGACGATGTGTATGCCTCTCTCGCTGTTGTTTCGCCGATCTTTCCGCAGATGCAAGATGATCGGGGACGTACGCCTATATTATCGTAACTCTCTTCCTCAGAAAAAGACAGGACGTGTATGAAGGGTCCAGAAGCAGCAGGATAATAATTATTATAACAGGAATATTTTCGCAGGCCTAAACAATGAAAACAAATAGAAAGAGAATGTGGACGAAGACGATTTTAACGGTGGTGCTAGGATTGGGAAAGGGAAGAACGGTCTTGAGGCGCATGAAACAAACGGTTTAGGAAATGTAGCGAAACAAATCAATGAATTTACCTGAATGGATTTTGATTGCAGATGGTAACTGTTGGAAACTCAATGGTGTTGTTGTAGACGACATCGATGTTGACGTTCTTCTGATAAGAGGTCATCAGGTTCACTTTGGTGATGATCATGTAAAGGAAGAGACCCAGCGAAATGAGAAGAAGAGCGATCCAAACCAACCTCAAAAACCATCATCATCAATAATTATTTAAACAAATGATTTTGTTTCAACGTAGGCTTACGGCATGCTAAACTGGACCAGTTAACCTAAATTGCGTGCTTCTCATATAATTATACATAGATGTGATAGAAGCTAATTACTTGGTCTTTCATCTCTGAACATTTTCACCTCCAGGGGTTTCACCTACAGGAGCATTCACCTTTGGACCCTCTATTGCAGGGGTGTCAAAGAGCTGGCCCGCGGGCCATTTCTGGCCCGCCGACGAATTTTTTCTGGCCCGCGGAGCCTTCCCTAAAGATTACAAAATTAGAGGATAAAGTTCAAATTTTTATATTTTACAGTCAGCGCCAAATACATGGAGGTTTTCCTTACTGACGTCACTTTTGCTCTGTGTAGAATATGGGAGACAACCAACCGGAAACCATAGATACACCTATGGTTTCCGGTTGGTTGTCTCTCAAGGATTCTGTCTTAGAGGATAGGTTACTTCCTTGGGAAAATTTTGTGGTCATGATTTCACTCTCAACGATAGATGGCACCCCACTTAAAATTCCGTTTCTAACGCTAAGAACTATACTTTCAATCTCCAAAGAAATTATTTTATTTTGCAAGCAATCATTCGTCAATCTGCTTTCATAGATGTAATTAATTGAATGCATTTGTTCTGTAAACAAGATGTGGAATTTTCCGGAACTCCGATTATCGCCCGAAAATTTGTACAAAGTGGTTAAAGAAGAAGAAACCAGTCCTATGTATGTATGCGCACTTGTTATAGCGCCCCTTAAAACTCGCTACTCAGAGGCGCTCCCGACTACAGAGCGGACACTGCATCGGAGTTTCACGCCGAAGCGCTGAGCAATTGCGAGTGAATGACTTGCCCAAGGTCCCTACGCGGCGACTTGAGGTGAATTCAAACCTCGAACTTTCCGGCTTCAAGGCAACGACGACACCCACAATAATAACTTAATTTCTATATGCATAGAAAGTCCGTGGTTGTCTGTTGGCAAAATTATGAAATTTACGAAACACTTAGCCTATATAAGTTTTATAATATTTAAAATGTCACAATTTAATAAGAAGCGAAAGTGGACATTGAAATAATATCTTTTCGCGATAGGTATTTGGATCAGATCACCACCCAATTTTGCTCATTTGTTGAAAAATGTTCACACGTTAGCTACATCGGTAAGAGAGCTGGCGGCCGCGCGTCTGTGAAAGAGAGCGTGCGGGTCGCGGTTCGATTCCCGAAGATGGCTATTTCAGAGATTCAAAATCTCAGGCTAGCACGGTCCGTCTACGGGGACCTAAATGGCGTGGCGTCCATTCCAACGGGCGAGCGGTGATGAAGGATCTCACCGTAAGGGTCAAGGCCATAAGACAGCCGCTATATAAAAATCCGATTACATTTACACTGGCCCGCCACTTGTTTGAAGATGTTCACACTGGCCCGCCACTAAAAAAGGTTTGACACCCCTGCTCTATTGGTATCCAAATGTAGGCTATATGCAAAATGAGACCTGTCGAGGAGGTTTGTTGTATTTTTCTACGACGCGGAATGCAATACATAACCAACGCACATATTCAATTAGAATTTTATGGCACGACTTAAAGATCCATACTCAGAGGCGCTTCCGAAAGAGGCCTAGCGAAGAACGAAGACTTCAACAGCTGGTGAAAATGAAAACAGTTTGGAAGGTGTCGTATAGCCAAAGGAGGCCCTTCCAGGTTTTTGGAACAACTACTGCAGTGAAGTAACGGCTCTGCAGCTATTGAATACTTCGTTCTTCGCTAGGCCCCTTTCGGGAGCGTCTCTGAGTATGGATCTTGAAGTGGTGCTATAATATTAATGCTTGTAGTTGACACGGCTGTATATGAGGGTATGCGCGGGTATACAGCGTGTATTGACCTCCAGGGAAAACGGCATCGTGTACTTACCTCCGAAAAACAAGGGTACACGCGGGAATACGGCACATAGGCCTACTCACCCCATAAAAAATTTAAGAGAGCAAAATGTGTGAGAAATTAAACAACGAGCAGAAAATAGTTGAAAACAGCGTAAACAGTGGTTTCTGGACTGTCCTGAAACGTATAACTAGCCAAAAGAGGTAAGCAAGGAAAGAGTGGGCGATGACTAAAAAAGGACGTCGAAAAATCTCGTCCCAAAAGGTCGATTTTTTTTGGCCACAGTATACTTATCTCAAAATATTTGCCAGTCGAACGCATTGGGTTGGATCTGCATATATTATTATTTTCCTACAGCAACTGCAGCTATTTTCTTCCCTTTCAGTTGAGCATCCAGATTATGGGACATCTAATGCGAGTGATGTGCATGTGCACGATCCTCCCTCAGAGCAACTCTCTCTTGCGGGGTCTACCGACAGTCCGACACTCCCACGATCTTCATCTCTGGGTGTCTGGTAATCGACTCTGCCCTAACACTCCTTAAAGACTCAGTTGATCTGGTTTGGTGATGAACTGCAGCTACTCAAACTTGATCTTTCATCAGTCTCTGCAAAATATCCTGCGTTTAGCCTGCGTTCACATCACCCCATACATCATCATCATCATCATCATCATCATCATCATCATCATCATCATCATCATCATCATCATCATCATCATCATCATCATCATCACCACCACCACCACCACCACCACCATCATCATCATCATCATCATCATCATCATCATCATCATCATCATCATCATCATCATCATCATCATCATCATCATCATCATCATCATCATCATCATCATCATCATCATCATCATCATAATCATCATAATCATCATAGTCATCATCATCATAATCATCATCATCATCATCATCATCATCATCATCATCATCATCATCATCATCATCATCATCATCATCATCATCAAAAATCCTTGGGCTAAATGCCCGTAGGGGTCCGACGCCACTCTCTGTCTGAGTCTGTCTCGCGCCATGTTGCCCAGCTTCAACCGGTCCGGTCAGCAGGTCCATACCATTAACATATTGGAGCAGCTAGACCACCTTGTCTGATTGAAGAGAATATTGGAAGAGAGGCATGAAGGACAACCTGGGTCAATGCCCGTATGTGTCCCACGCTCTCCCCCGACTCTCTCCACTGGTCTGTTCCTGACCGGCCTGTGCATGTCAGCTACACATCATGACACATTGAAGCATCATGGTCGCTATGTCACTTGTGTCGTGGTTTTTGCGGATTTCAATCGTCTCGGTCTTTTACTGCCAGTGTATCGCCACCCATCTAGCAAACCTTCCTTCTTTTTGTCCGGGCTTAGGATCGGCACAGGGAAGTTGTTGGTTCCCTGTGGCGGAGGATGGATGCAGTTGAACGTCGTGCCCAGGACCCTCCATACAACAACTCAGTATTCCCTTACCATCTTCATCCATCATCTTCTCTCTGCTCGTAGCAGAACTTTTTACACCATCGAGGCTTTCCTGGATCATCTCTGACAGTGTAAGAGGCGAACAACCGGAAAAGGTTAATTGATGCGAGAGTGGTGGTGAAAGTAAAGCCCATGTAGGCTAGGTGAAGGTCTTGAGTGGTGATTTGACCGTAGACGAAAGGTCCGAAGGGGAAACCCAAAAAATGATGAAATTGCCTGGTGAAGCATTGAGCCTCAATGAATTGTCAAAGTCATTCAGTGCGACATCTATGAGTTTAAACTAGCTACAATATTAATATGCCCAGGCATGTCACTGAGTTGATACTGACAGCCAATCAATTCTCTTGTAAGGCACAATGGCCGATTCGTACTTGAATTCAATATAGGGTCTACCCGACCTCAATGGGAGGTTCCGATCCGCTACGTAGGCCTACAAACAATTACGTCACAAGAACCTCAATGAATTGTCAAAGTCATTCGGTGCGACATCTGTGAGTCTAAACTAGTTACAATATTATTATGCCCAAGCATGTCACTGAGTTGATACTGGCAGCCAATCAATTCTCTTGTAAGGCACAGTGGCCGATTCGTTAAAACGGTTAGCCTGTAATTCGGAGAGCGCGCGATCGATTCTCGTTCGGGGTGGTTACTGCGTGGGGAATGCGAGAAAGTAGTCCATAGGTACATTGGTACATTATACATATAATATACAATGCGAAAGTTGAAATTATTATTATTTTTTACACATTTTGCTTCAAATCGTGTTATTTCAACATGAACGCTCAGTCATGGGTATCATTTCTGGTGCAATAACAGGTTATGTCGACAAAGTGTCTTCTAGAAGCTGAAATGCCACACGCGTCATCTGCTATAAGTCAACATACCTTGCTATTGCACCAAACGTTTTCTATTACAGAGTTCGAGAATTGTGCATGATTTAGCATGCAGATTGTGAGTTATGTCAACAAACCTCACTATTGCATCGGTTATAATACAAAGTTTGAAAGGAAGCAAGACAATGTATGTCGTCACACAGGGATATCGCAGTAGAACTATGGACGAATTCTGCCGTGGGTAGGCCTGCAATAACATATTATGTCGGCATAACATTGTTTTGCGAAATGATGCTAAAATATTCAGATCTGTGCAAAATTCACTTTGACGAGGTTTCTATAGGCTGGCATAAATCAGCTGTGAAGGTTTCATAGGCATATATGTTTCGCATATTTAATCATGAAAATAAGCATAGCTGCAGCTAAAGAAATCAAGTTGCAAAAGTAAAACTCATTGTGTGCTATAATTATTATGAAAAATTTCAGAATAATCAAAGAAAACTGGCAAATTTATGGTTTTCGAGCCTCGCTATTAGACAGCAGCTACCCAGTAACTCTGTATTCTACTAGACTGAAATAATTGATATGAAATCTGATGGCAATAGATCTTAAACAGCTTTTTGTTAACCAGGAGGATGGTAAATAGCCGAACATTTACCATCTTACTACTAATGGAACAGATGGCAGTGCGTAATGTAACGAAGTCCCGACTCCCGGGTAGCTGTTGAATATAGTAGCCTATTCCCAACACTTTCAATTTCCACATCCAGTTTATAAGCAACATAAGGAGCCTAGTGTGACAGTAGTGTCACCATTTCTGGATGTGACTGAGACGTTGTATGTATGTGCTGATGTTTTGATCCATCTCATCTAGTCTCCACGTGTCTGTTGCTGTGGTCGATAGCATATGGCTGAGCGATGTTCTCAAATATTCCTTTGGACAATGATGACCTTCTTGCAGTGCTCGGTATTTCGATGCCATGGCAATTAGGAGTGTCACCACCCTGTTGTCATTCCAACAAGTCAACGTTATTTCTGGCGCTGAATCCAGTCTATAGTCAAATGCATAACGGTCTGTCTTCTTGACCTCGCCATGGGCTTAACAGGACACTGCAGCAGTAGTCCTATGTTGATTGGTTCTAGCTGTCCAGGTAGGCTATCTGAATGTTCATGCTGCTCAGAATTCAATCTTATTTAGCACGGTAAACAAGTTTGTCAAAATACAGTTTAGGCTATATTTTTCATCGGCTGGAGACAAGAAATCTGAGAGCTTGACAACGACAGATCAAGCTTATCAAGTTGGTTGTCAGTAACTCCAACCCACTCCTTGACATGGATCCATCTGAAATCTGAATTCCTCAGAACTACCTGGATCATTTGGAGGACATGACATTGTGTAAATTTCTCCAGGAGTCCTTGTCACTCTCTAGCAATGCGACTTGTCACTTACAGTTAGTGGTCTTCCCTTCCAGCGTTTGCATGGGTATTAGATGGACTCCATATGGGTTTCACACATGTCCCACATGGGACTATGGTTCTATATGAGTTTCACGCTTGCTTGCAATCAGGATTGGGCGTGGCATGCTAAAAAAACTCCTATGCATAGGTCTATATCACTGTAGTGGCAAACACATTGAAAGTCACCTATTGCTGCGTAAAAGTTGACGGGGGCACTTGTGCCTAGCGTCCCCGAAATGGGGATGGTCTTTTCGGGCATAATAAAAAATATTAACCATCAATGAATCAATGCTGCAAAATTTATACAAGTAGCTAACAGCGCAAATAGCATGGGTATGTACTCACATTTTCGACTGCAGCAGGTTTTTCCTCGATAATATAATTTTAAATTGATAAATAAAAAAGTTATAAATTTCGGAATATTGAAATAAAAATCTATCTGGCATATGCAAAAACAAACAAAAATCAGCCTTATTATACCTCATTTGAAAGATAATTTAGTAGACCGTCGGACACAATAACTAGCAATACTTAGTATTGCTTGATATTAAAAATGACTCTATCCAAAGAGGCGTCCTCAAAACTGGGACGCTAGGCACTAATGGGTTAACGATACCGCAGCTAGGTAGCTTTAGCAGTTACATAATACTCGGCCCGAGCTTTGCAGCAAATGAACATAAATTCTAGTTTATAATAACACAACTATCATTCTCCTTTCTCTTTACATGTCCATACCACCTCCTGTGGAAGGCCTACCTTGTAAGCTACACGTGCTATGTATCAAGCACCAGGCTACGCTCTCCCGGCAATTTCTGCAAGTTTGTCCCTGTTCCTCACCGCTTGAGAGCAATAATGTTCATCTTCGGTTTTTATTCTACGTCGAGTTTTCTCTTAAAGCTTCCTTTTACAAAGGTCTGCGGTTACAATAAGTGTGTCTATAACAGTAGAGACGTGATTTGAAGTGACAGCTCAAAGAGACTCACTTCCTGCAGAGATATTTTGATGGTTCAGCGAGGAATTTCAATCCGTGGACCGTTGTTCCTGTGGCGAATTCTGACAACAACATCTGCCATGGACGATCGTGATCTGTCTCTTCCATTTCCTCACTAGATTGCACTTTAAAAAATAAACACATTTCAAAAATAATCATAAATTGCGTACCGTATACAATATTGTAACCAAATAAAATTAATGATAATGCACAGAATATTACTAAAGTAGCCTATATAGGCCTACGGTAGCGTAGGAGTTTAGTTTTTGTTCTCCGAAAACCAGCCGGTGTCAAGGTTTGAGGAGCGTTCCATCATACACAATGGAATAATGAGAAAATTGCCTATAAACTTTCATGAGGTCTGTTCAACGCGATATGAAGATAAGACATAGAAAAATGTTATCTACCTTTCTGTCTCTCGATCCTCTTCTCTGCGCTCGCACATTCTTGACGCAAGACTTCGACACTCATAAGTTTTTTTAGCTGTTATTTCTTATAGGTCTATCGAATTCGAAGGATTATATGTTATTAGTACTGTTGTCTCCTTATACAGAATTCGAAGGATTACATTTGATCAGTTGTCTCCTTATGTCGAATTCGCTAGATTACTTGAAGCAAATAGACAAACCAGCATTGAGCACATAAACCTAAATACGGGGATATAACTTTGCAAATAGAACGAACTGATCCACTGTCACTCTGTAACGCCGTTGTCATGACACCGTGCAGGTCTTCTTCGATGACCAATTAGAGTAAAGTCATAATGGATCGCAGACAATGAAGCAACAACCAATGAGAGTCGTTTGACATGAATTATTGAATAGATCGGCTTATGCGTTGCCGAGTCAGTCAGTGCCCGCCGTTTTCACCAAGTCACGTCGATTTTTCAGCGTTCTCTTTTCTTCCTGGAGCCTATATCTGAAAAAATGGATGAGAGAAATGGGGCCATTTTGTGAGCACACCATTTAGTCGCAGGCAGGCCCAACACAAAGAATTTTGAAAGTCATTATCTATGACATCGAGTTGGAAAAAGAAGTTTTATGGCACCGTTGATAGAGCCATGTCCATTGTTATGCTCTGAACATCCGAAAACTGATGCCGACCAATTCAAACGACTAACCTTTGTCATGATCCAATTCAACAGCAGAAGCGAATGCGCAATAGCTACATGCCAGTGAGAGGGGTTAATTGAGGTTTCTGGAGGAGACAATTGAGCGTCCGAAGGACGCTCGTGAGGCGCGTAGCGCCGAGACCTGGAGGCGGAGGGGTATGGGGAGGGGGATGTGCCCCATCCCCTCAGAGACTTTAGAATTTCCACATTGCAATGGCAGCATTTTAAGGTGTCATCTTAACAAAATAGCTGTACTTTTCAGTGCCCCATCAGAAACTTTGAATTTCCACCTTGCAATGGCAGCATTTTAAGGTGTCATCTTTTAAACAAGATGTACTTTTTTCAGTGCTTATAAGAGTGGCCTAAGACTTGAATAAATGTGCGGAATACTTTTTAAAAAAAATTGCGATAGTTTCCACACTGCAATGGTGTAATGACCAGCCAATCTTAATTTCTTAAATCCCTTTTTCTTCTGCCGTGGCTAGGCTGAGAGCGCCTCTGACTAGTTTCTTGACGGGGCGCCATATAAATTCCAATAATGAATGATTGAATGAATGAATGGTACCCTTTTAAGATGCCATTTCATCAAAATAACTCCATTATTTGAGTACTGATAAAAGTGTTTTATGATTTCAATATATACGCATGGATGTGTGTGCCGGTATGTAGGGCCATCATCCTATTTGCGTTTGTTTGGTGATTAAAAAGTCTTTTCTTCAGTAGACTTTGATTGACGAACCGTCTCTTGATGAATATCCCGTGACAGTATACTAAAATGGATATGGTTTTTCTGGAGAATGTGAGATGACTTGTTACCGGCAGGCGAGAGTGAGAGAGAGGGGGAAGAGAGAGAGAAAGAGACAGACCGACAGATACAGAGACAGGGACAGGCAGACAGATAGAAAGAGAGAGAGAGAGAGAGAGAGACAGGGCATGGTTGTGGACGGGAGTCAACCAAAATGTGTAAGGGTGAACCAAAATGTTATGGTGGGTGCGGTCGGAATGTGGATTATGGCCGGGGTGGGTGTGGGTTGGGTAGGGAGGGGTGGGAAGTGCTAGGGTGAGGCCGGTGTGGTGCGTGGTATGTGTCAAAGGCTTAAATTTAACGGGGATATATCCAGATGGGCAATGGCGGTGTGAGGCGGGGTCGCGTAGGGCGGATTGCGTTCGGAGTGTGAATTATTACCGGGCCGGTGTGTAGGGGTGTGGGCGGCAGATGGGTAGGGCAGGTGGGGCCTGCGTTGGGCCGGTGGTACTGGCTAGGGACGAATAGCTTAAATCTACTGTGTGGCTCTGGATACTCCAGAGGCAAGGTTCTTTGTGTGGATTGATCTTGCTCCAGAGGGGTGAGGGCGAGGTGGAGTGTGATTGGGTGGGGTATGTGTGGGACCCCCTTGGGTTATCGTGGACGGAGGGACGGAGAGGTGAAGTGAGGCGGAGAGGGTGTGTGTGTAAGGAAGAGACTCGGTGGGCGAGGGTAGGGTGGAGACCGGAGACAAGGTGGGTGGGTGGGTTGGGCGAAAACCCGAAATTTCCGGGAAACGCTGGATACCACAGTTAGTTATGATGATGATGATGATGATGGTGCTCTGCCCGAAGGCAGGTTCATTGGCTTTACGCCCCTGGGGATGAGATGAGTGAGGTGGTTTCCCGTTGCCTTCCCCACAGACAATGATGGGTAAGCGACTTGCCCAAGGTCGCTCCGCAGGAGCTTGCGCCCCTGCGTCCCACACGTGCTAGCCCGAGATATCTAAATCTCTGAATGTTAACTCCCAGCCAGTTAGTTATATATATATGAAATATCATAATAGTATGCGGGCAACATGCATAAATAATAATTATCAATGAAACACTGTGTATCAGTGTAATAATTATGGACAGAAATTGAAGATTTTCATGTATGATGTATAAGCTTACTGCGTTCTATGAACTTCGATTGCGTGCAGATCTGCGTCATCCTACTTATAACACTCCATTCAAAGCCTGTCTCCATTCATCAACGACTTTCTATTATCTGAGGGCATTGAGGAAGAACTGCATTGCTCTATGCGCTATAGAAATTATTTCCAGAGCGTAAGACTGCAGCAGCCGCGCATGAAAGAATGACATAAGGCAGAGAATAAGAACGAACGGCACAGATGCACCAGTGCACCAATCTTCTCATTGTCTGCGACACAGAAAGATTAACTACGAGTTGTAAATCTTCAATGGTATTGGTCAACCCGAGTAAGTCCATCTGCCTTACGCTACCAGGCTTATGGTTTAAAGAGTGCTGACTGAAACACACCTATAGAATAGATGTTTCTGAATGCATGCATGCATGTATGTATGAATATGGACATTAATGTAGCGCCTTACATTGATCTCGCGATGGTGCCTTTAATGAACTCAAGAAGACCTTCTTGAGTTTGCACTATATCGTCAAGACTGCAGCTGTCACATTGTCCTTGATGCATGTTTCATGTTTCAAGCATGTCACTTGATATAATATATACAATATGAAACCGTTACTGAAACCGTTAGGCCTACTGAGACAACGCATTTTGAAAACGGGGAGCGAACTTTCGTGTCACCCTATATATATATAAATTATATACATATATAATTATCAATATATTAAAGCAGCAGTTCCAGATCTTTGTTGTAATAGAACAAGTTTAAGAACTTTAGACACTTATACACTAGCCATAGCTACCGTAATACAGTGAATAGGTTAGGCCTAGGCTGCGCTACTGAACTGAAGAAGACGGAGAAATCGTCAGTGATTGTGGAAGTTGACATTTGGTGACAGCGGTGGGATACTTATTCAGGCAACGAACGGTGGATCTCGAAGTCAGGCAACGAACGGTAGATTGCGAATTCAAGCAACGAACGGTGGGATTGTCAATCCAAGTTTACGGCCGGAGGAATAGTAACGGACGTTGGGATAGTCGTATCCAAGCTACGGACAGTGGATTTTGAAGCCTTACGAGAAGCCTACCACACGGGAGAAGGAGAGTGAGCATCTGAACAACCGGAGAAGCAGTCCGAGCATCCGAACAACTGGTGAGAAGATACAACGGGCATACGAACGACACTACGACAACGCAACGCCAGAGAGAGGTATACAAAACTCGCTCCTTGAATAAATAAGCAATAGAAATTACGGTCAACCAATCACAGAAAGCATAGCCACTCCCTCGATTTCTTCACGCAAATCATTGAAGTAAGGAAGTAAGATGGAGAAACTTACAGAACAAAAGCAAGCTAATATAAAGAAGATGTCTTCTGATCGAATAATAAAATTATTAATCGAAGCTGATCTAGACGTGGAAGAAGTCGAAGAGATGTCAAGGGAAAATTTGATGAGAGCTCTAGCAGAGGTGTGGTTGAAAAGGGAAGCTGAAGAGAAAGGTGCAGTGGGTGGTGTTGAAGAGAAACCACAGGCTATGTCCATGGAGGCGTTGATGCAATTTATGATGATGAGGGAGGGGCAACGGAGACAAGAAGAGGAGAAACGTAGACAAGAGGAGAAAGAGAAAGAGGAGCAACGGAGACGAGAGGATAAAGAGAAAGAGGAGCAACGGAGACGAGAAGATAAAGAGAAAGAGGAGCAGCGGAGACAGGAGGAGAAAGAACGAATAGATCGAACAAAAAGGATTCGACTAGAGGAAAAAGTAAGAGCAGAACAAGCAGAAAGGATGAGACAAGAAGAGATAGAGATGCAGAAGCAGCAGTTCCAGCTCCAGTTAGAACAACTGAAAAGAGATCGTGACGAAGCAGAACAAAGAAGGATGGAACTAATGATAGAATACGAGAGAGCAAGAAAAAGTGATGAAGAAATACGAAAACAGCAGATTGAAGAGCAAAAGGCTCGCGAGGAAGACAAAGAAGCCATGCGTTTGGCAGAATTGGAAAGAGCCGAAGAGATTCGACAGGAAGAATTGAAAATGGAGAAAGAAAGTTTGGAAAAAGCGGAAAGAGAAAGGGAAGAACAAGTACAATTAGAACAAAAGAAACTCGCTCTTAAGGAAGCTCAGCTCCGAGAAATGGCTATAGAAAAGGAGGAGCGCAGAAGGCAGTTAGAATTGTTGCAGCAAAAGATAGAACAAGAAGAACTGCGTAGGGTAGAAGATCAAAATAGACTGAGGGAACGAAATGAAGACGAGAGAAGAAGCCGTGAGGAGTCAGAACGAAATAGGATCAGAGAAAGTGAGACAATGGTGTCCAAGATTAAAAAGATAGGTGATGCAATGAAACACGTGTTACCTAAGATGCCATATGATATGATGGAGGTGCCATTATATTTTGAGACAGTTGAGAATGCATTCAACAGTTTTACGGTGGAAAAGCAGTTTTGGGTCAAATTGCTGTTGCCACTAATGACGCCAAGAGCGAGAACGGTGTTGAACCGATTGTCTTTTGATGATCTAGACGATTACGACATAGTGAAAGAACATTTACTGAAAGAATTCAAATTGACAGCGAGAGAATATCGATCACGATTTGGAGATGCGAAGAAAACGGTAGAAGAGACATACACTATGTTTACAGCGAGATTGAAGAATCTGTTGAACTATTATGTCAGAAGTAGGCGAGTGGGCAAAGACTATGAGAAGTTATTTGATCTGTTGGTGGCGGATAAGTTGAAAGAATGTCTACCACCGGGTCCGCTGCAGTTTGTACTAGCAAAGGAGGGTACTGAATGTTTCGAAGCTAGTAATGTTGCAGAACTCGCAGACATACACGTGAACAATCGAATTGGTCTAATGTTTCAAGACAAACCGAAATATGAAGCATGGGGTAATAGTGCGAAGCAACCCAGGTGGAATAGTAATAACAAAGAAACAGGAAATCAAGCCAGAAGTAATGAAGCAAGGAATGATGGTGCTCCTGGAAGACAGTTTGGTCAAGATAGAAGAGAAGCAACGGGTGACAGACAAATATACAGTCGAATTCCAGTGATGGGACGCCAAAGAGAAAACAATGCAGCGTACAATTACAGGCGGGAGAGCACTGAACAGAGAGGGATTGGTAAGAAACGTTGCCATAATTGTCAGTCAGACAAACATCTGATAAAGGATTGTCGAGTACCACCAAGAATGACAAATCTGAGAAATAGATTTACTCGAAGTGCAGAAAATCTCAGAGTAAATCAGATCCAAGTAATGAATGCACCAAATCAGCCGGAAGAACAAGACAACCGCGAAACGGAAGTGAAGTCAGTAATGAAGTGCACGCCTCAATTTGCTATACAGAGAGAAATAGTAAATTCTGCTCCCATTACAGATACTTGTCGAAAAATAGAAACAGAAAGCAAAGATGAGTGTCAACGTACGAAGAAGTCCTTACTACAGACTTATTTACAGCATGTAAATGTAGAGATACGTGGAAATGATGACAGTTGTCATCCCGTGCAAGTCAAAGCGCTGATTGACTCTGGTACTGAGATTCCAGTAATCAATGAGGAATTGTTGAAAGGAGTGACAGTGGAAGAAATTGGCAGAGTACATTTGCAATGTGTGGCTGGAGAACCCATTCCAGCTAAGTTGGTGAAAATCGAAGTGCGGATGAGTTGTCATAACGAAGGAGGAGATCTGAAAGACAAGGGAGTAAATATCGCGCCGTATTTAACCTTGGTATGTGCCAGCATTCCGGCAGTCTTGTGCAAGGATAACAAAGAAAAGTTCTTGTTGCATCCAGAGATAATCGCAGAACTGAAAGAGGTTCCACCAGTGAGTGTATTGCAAGGAGAATTGCAAGCGAATGTGACTACAAGAGCACAGAGTCGGAGAAGAGAAGTGGAAGAAGGAGAAGAGGAAAAGTCGAATGAAAGTTTGCTAGATGATGATACAGAAAGCGATGATGAACAAAGCGTTCAAGAAGAAGAAGGAGTAACATCCGGGAACAATGAAATTGAAGAAGAGATGGTTGCATGTGAACGTGATGAGTATGATGATTCTGGAAGTGATAGTGAAATGGACACGAGTATGAGAGATTTGTTTGCGGAGAATACGAGTGATGAAAGACAATTGGCAGACGCGAAGAAGTTTGAAGAGCAACAGGGAAATGACGAGTCACTGAAGTCGTGGTGGAAAATAGCTGAAGACAAAGGATCTGAGTTTAGTGTGGTGAATGGGTTGATGTATAAGAAACATCAAATGTTGGACCAGTTAGTGTATCAGTTGGTGTTGCCGAAGGAAAGAAGAATTCAGGTGATGGAATTGGCGCACGAGTCAGTATTTGGCGGACACTTGGGAGAAGAGAAAACAAGAGAACGTATCAAGTTGTCCTTTGTGTGGCCAAGAATGCGTAGAGATGTGGTGAAGTTCTGCAAGTCCTGTGAGAAGTGTCAGTTGAAAGCACGAAGTTTGGTGATGGATCGAGTGCCGATTACACCAATACCAAGGGAGGATGTGCCGTTCAGAAGAATGACCATGGACGTCGTAGGACCAATCGAACCGACGTCAGCAGCAGGGCATAAGTATTGCTTGTGCATCGTGGACTCATGTACAAGATGGCCAACAATCTTTTTGATGAAGTCATTGACCGCTAAGGCTGTATGCGAAGCTCTGATGAAGCTGTTCATGGATGTGGGGGTTCCGTCAGTGATAACGAGTGATCGAGGAACGAATTTTACAGCCAGTCTAACGAGAGAATTTCTGAAATTGATGGGGTGTTGTCCTCGATTCGATTCGCCAGGACATCCAGAAGCGGCAGGATTGGTGGAGAGATGGAATCAAACGTTCAAGGAAATGATTCATCATGTCATTGTGGAAAATCCGAGACAGTGGCATAAAATTATTCCATTTACAGTCTGGGCATTGAGAGAAGTGCCTAATGCAACTACAGGAGTAGCACCGTATCTGATGGTCTATGGAAAGTTGCCGAGAGGGCCACTAACCATTCTTAAAGAAAGCTGGACCAAAGAGATAAATTTACCACCGAACATTGGAGTGCAACCGGCAAAGTACCTGAAGAATTTAAGAGCAGACATGGAAAAGGCCTTGATATTCGCCGAGAACTGTGCTGAAGAAAAGCAAAAACAATACGCCAGTCAATATAACAAAAGAGCAAAAGATAAAGAATTCGAACCAGGAGAGAACGTCATCGTGCTGTATCCAACGTCAACCAATAAATTGATCTCACGATGGCATGGTCCATGCACGGTCTTGCAAAGAAGATCCAAATATTCGTATCTGGTGGACATGAATGAAAACGGTCGACGGATTATTCATGCTAACAAGATGAGGAAGTTCATTACGAGAACATTGTCTTGTGGTCTGATCGTGGAAGAGGATGACGAATTTGGATCAGTGGTAGAAATACCGCTGAAGGAAGACTATTCAGAGACAAAACAGAAGTCACTCCAATTGGATTATGAACAAATTGGACATCTTACCAGCGAACAGCAGAAACAATTATTTGATGTAGCCTACTGAATCGATATGCAGACAGATTTTCAGACAAACCGGGACTATGTACATTAGTAGAACATGAAGTGGTGTTGAGACCTGACTTTCGAGAAAAAGAATTCGTGGCATATCGAATACCACTAATATACCGAGCAGAAGTTGAAAAACAAATACAAGAGATGCTGAAAGAAAACATCATTCAACCATCGTCAAGCAGAATGGCAAGTCCACTTGTCATTGTCAAAAAGAAGGATGGATCCTTGAGATTGGCTTGTGACTACAGATACATTAACTCTTTTACTGAGAACTGCAGATATCCTATGCCAATCGTCAACGATGTCTTGAGCAAAGTCGGAAAATCCAAGTTTATTTCCGTTATGGACTGTCGCAGCGCATATTGGACTTGTCCTGTGAAAAAGAGTGATCAATGGAAGACTGCGTTTGTTACACATAATGGACTGTATGAATTTACGCGTGTTCCTTTCGGAATGATTAACTCTGGACGGACTTTTGTAAAAGCGATAAATATGATTTTGCAACCGATTCATGATTTTACTGAACCTTATGTTGATGACATTGCAGTGCATTCTAATGATTGGGACATTCATTTAAGACATTTGGAATTATTTTTGAAACACATAAGACTGCATAATGTAACGTTGAACTTGAAGAAATGTGTGTTTGGTAAGAGTGAGGTGAAGTTCATCGGTCACCTTATAGGATCAGGGAAGAAGATGATGAATCCAGACAGGATTGACAGTTTGATCAATTTGAAGAAACCTGAAACCAGGAAGGAAGTGAAACAAGTCTTAGGATTTTTTGGGTTTTACAGACAGTTTATTTGTAATTTTGCTGAAATTGCTAAACCATTGACAGACCTAACCAGCAAGAAAGTACCTGAGAACATTGTTTGGACTGATACACATCAGAAATCCTTTGATTCTCTTAAACAGATTGTCTTGTCAAATGTGATTCTATGTATGTTTGAGGTTGGTAAACCTTTTAATTTGTACTGTGATAGCAGTGATTTTGCTGTGGGAGCTGTTCTGTCTCAAGTGGACAATGAAGGGATAGAACGTCCCGTTTCATTTATCAGTCAGAAGCTGACAGATACTCAGAGGAGATGGGCGACGATTGAGAAGGAAGCCTATGCAATCATATGGGCTTTAAACAAGTTGAAAGAAATTCTTATTGGTTCTAAAATCAATGTGTTTACAGACCATAATCCTTTAGTTTATTTGACTGAATCAATGTCGAAATCTGCTAAGTTAGTCAGATGGTCATTATCATTGCAAAATTTTGACATTCTGTTGAACTATAAGAAAGGTAAATTGAATGTAGTAGCCGATTGTCTGTCTAGATTGTAGTGTAAGATATTTTATGATGTATTATATTATGGACTGTTTGCATTGTTTAGTTAAGGTACGTTCGCTAATTTTTATAGATAATTAGCTCTCTTTAAGAGAAAGGAAAGAGGTAATGTGAGCTAATTTTGTATAGCGTATGTGGTCAGCTAAGGGTTGAGCGTACGGATAGACCAGCTCAAGGTCAGCTAATTGTTAAGCGTACGGACAGACAGGCTTGCAGGTGGCAGACTGGCGGGAAAGTTGGCGCGGCTCGGCCGACCGTCGCTGGAGAGCGCGAGAGAGAGAGACAGACAGACAGACAGACAGACAGACAGACGGAGAGAGGCAGAGAGAAGGACAGAGCGGCAGAGGGAAGAGCGTACGCTCAGATAGTGAGATAAGTTGTAGAAGGAGTGCTAGTTGAGTGTAGAAGACGTTTTAGAGAACAGTGGAGTGTGTGTTAAAAACTTTAGAGAGCAGTAAGATAATAAGGTTGCGTTGCTGTCGTAGAATTGAATCGTTTGTCGTCGTTGATGCATTGTTGTGTTGTTTGCGAATGTTATGAACGAAGAAGAAAATACAAGAAACAGATCTTTGTTGTAATAGAACAAGTTTAAGAACTTTAGACACTTATACACTAGCCATAGCTACCGTAATACAGTGAATAGGTTAGGCCTAGGCTGCGCTACTGAACTGAAGAAGACGGAGAAATCGTCAGTGATTGTGGAAGTTGACAGGTATGTTTACTGATAAGTCGCCGTTTAAGGTGTTTTATGCACCAAATGCCCATACGATACAGTTTGGGGTTCATAGGAAGAGAACGTCCCGCCTGCTCCACCGATGAAGTTTAGTCCGTCGGTGATGGTTTGCGGTGGGATGACTGCCAGGCGTCTAATTAAACTTCACTTCATGCCAAATGGTACCAGACTCAACTCGCAGTACTACATCACCAACATTCTTCTTTATTGGCACGGGGGGTAACTGTCCGGGGGGTAATTGGTACGGGGGTAATTGTCCGGGGGTGATTGGTACGGGGGTAGTTTTCCGGAGGGGTAATTGTCCTGGGGGTAATTGTCTAGGGGTAATTGTCGGGAGGTAATTGTCCAGGGGTAATTGCCCTAGAACCATTATAATTGTATGCTTTTAGTAGATAGCCTACTTCAAAATGTGGGTGCGGCCTCGGATCAGATTTACTGAAGGCGTCGTAGCCTAAGCATGGCTCATTTGGAAACGAAAAGCCTAGCCAATTGGATTTATTAGTTTGACCTTAAAATCTGGGAAATTTATCTTGAAGCTGTCCTGGGCATGACGTTAAACTGCATCCATCCAGAGGCTTCTATCCCTATGCATGGCGGGCGCAGCTTGCGCCCAGTGAAAAAGGGGGAATCAGAAGACAGCCAAAATTCACGCCGATTAAGGGGGGAAGGTCGGACATGGAGGGCAGCGTTCAATCTAGGCATCACTTCCCTTCCATATAAAGTTGGACAAAATGGTAGGCCTAATAGTTTTTAGCAAAACGTATACACTTTATACACTGAGTTTTTAGTCAGGCTACTATCTGCATTTTTGAATTACATGAACTGCTATAACAGCTATAATCTACCATAATAAAAATTTCCTATTACATGATTATAGTTATGTTTTTACTATTTTAATAAATAATACAATCATATTAAAATTGAAAAAATAATATTAATACAAATACTATCTTGCACAACTAAAAGGCTTCTCTCCAATAATATCTTTCAAATTTCAGACAGTCAAATTTGGTCATTGAACATTTAGTAAAGCAACATCATTATTACGTGGGCTTACAATGCAGAACCTACAGTGTATTTTATTGTATTTCATTGTGCTCTGAAAATTTATGTGACGCCTCTCGAGCGCACACTGATCAGAGGCGCAAGACATAGGCCTATATAATGGCTGCCCAATTTTGGCAGCAATTCCTCTACTGAAATCGTACAGTAATTTTGCTAAGAGGACAGCTTAAAATGCTGAAATTGCAATGCGGAAATCGCACAAATTTCTTATGGGGAGGGGCACATTCCATCCCCATACCAGGTCCCTTCTCGGCGCTATGCTTCGGCAATCGTCTGCTGGATGCTCGTTTGTCCACCTCCAAACAAACCTTCATTCACACACTAGAGGAGGGCATGCGCTAGATTACATTATATTGCATACACAGAGGAAGGCCGGTTCAGAAAAGGGGGAAGAAGATGTATTGCGCCCAGTTGCTTAGGGGGGATAGAAGCCCCTGCATCCATACTCCGCCACAGCGAATCAACAACGTCCCTGTACCGGTCCTAAGCCCGGACAAAAGGAGGAAGGTTCGCCAGATTGGTGGCGTTACGCTGGCAGTAAAAGACCAAGACGATTGAAATCCGCAAAAACTACGACACCAGTGACATAGCGACCCAGATGCTTCAAGGTGTCATGATGTGGAGCAGACATGCACAGACCGGTCAGGAACTTGTCAACTTGTCTCCAGCTCGTCTCAACTCAGACTGAATAGACGTTGCCTTCCACTTTCTGACGTTGCTTCGTTGCGCATCCCTGTGGACTGCCCTTCCCTTTGGAATCCTCGGTCACTGTGTATCGACCCATCGTACCTACTACCTACGTACCCACGACGTACCCAACGCCGCCCATTTATATATTTATGTCTAAGAGGAATACGAGGTGTCTCAATAGACTTATTAAAGTCACAGAGGTATTAAAAGAAATCCCTCCTATCCGGATGTGTCTACACTCTACAGCGGACACGGAACTAAACTGCATATAATACGCGATTTCTAATCTTCTCTGAATTGTCTAAATATACTTCCCTTACCCGTATATCGAGCCACGCTTGAATGGTCAGGTCGTCTACCTACCCATCCCATAGCGTTTCTACAACTGCAAGTGCAATTCGTGACAACATTAGAGATAGGCTGTATTAAGGGGCGGTTGGGAGCTGGGTTAGGGAGAAAAATCTAAATTTCCCGTGCATCGCCTTGCACCCCAGGGCAGGCCCGCCGACAGAAATTCCGGGCCCCTGGGCTGAGCAGTCACGGGCCCCAAACTATCTTCTTGCTTTTTGACAAAGATTTCAATAAAAACAAATAGATATAACAAAGTGGTGGGTACGAATGAACGATAATGCATACATTTATGGTTTTAATCAATTCCTGATGTTAAGAATTTGATTTTAAAATATATGGTAGGCACTAATAACAAAGAAGCCTTTCTGGATTTAACTGCAGGAAAATCGTTTATGATATCCTGGTATAGTTCTTCACTTTGTCTGCGAACCTTACAATTGCATTTATAAAATGCTCTTTCTTCATCGCCTGGAAAATTGTCCGGATGTCTTGCAATATCGTTTCTTATAATATTATAGCAGCCTATATTATAGGCTATACGGTCTCAATCGTTTGTTTAGGTAGGGCCCTGGGTCCCTGGCGGTGGAATGCCAAGTTCAAAACCAAGCCTTTTTACAGTTCTATATAATTTCAGCATTTTCATAAGTCTTGTTTATAATGTCATCTTTTGGAATAAAGATGCTAACACCACAAATTTCAGTTTCGTCCATTCAGTTTTGATCATTAAAATTAACCAATGTAGCCTATATATCTATAGGACTGATTACAGGCTCTGATTTATCGTCTTTTGAGATTTCGGTTTGAAATAGCCTAGGCCCTAGTGTGCGACTGCCAACTTTTGTCTTTTCAAACTTATTCGCTTTTTCTTTTCGTTTTTTTGCTCCAAATTTGTGTTTCTATTCCATCATTGCGAATTTTTTTGATAATTTATTGATTTATTTATATTTAGACCTACGATTGAAATCGGACAATGCATAATTAAATAGCCTAGCAGAAGAGCACTTTTCTGATCGTTCTGAGACGTAAGTGGACGTGTTAGTAAGCTAGTTGGCCAAAACACTTATAATTAAGGTAGCTTAATGGAAAGCGGCTTGAAACTTAAGCTGTTGCTGTAATGTGACAGCAATATAGGGCTAGGCCCTTTATACAATGTTATACATGTATGTAAAATTCAATCAATCATACACTGTGCAGTGTGCATGGACTAAGTCACATTGTAAGTGATTATAGCCTGGACCCACAGTCCGCAATCAACCTAATAATGAAAATTTTAAATTCAGTGTAGCCCGGGCCCCTAAATGTCGCCGGGCCCCTGGGCATTTGCCCCCCTTGCCCCCTCTCGGCGGGCCTGCCCCAGGGTGGGACCGGGATGGGCCCGATTGAAGAATGCGGGGTGAAAAGGTCGGAATGGGAGCAGCGTCAGACGTGGCGGGGGATGAAAAATCTAAATTTCCCGGGCAACTCCGGGTAATTCAGCTATAGTATAGGCCATTATTAAAAGGAGTTTGGCTAAATTTTTATTGGACCACATTGTATATTCATCCGCTCCTCTATTCCTTCATTCGTCTCTTCCCCATCTCCACCATAATCGTAATGGTACATTTATACAGCGCCACTTCAAGATAACACCTCAGAGGCGCTCCCGACCTGACACCAAACCACAATCAAAATAGAATGGTTTTCAAACGCTTGCGGAGAAGAGGCAAAGAAAGACAAAGAAGTTCATTACGTAGACTAATAGGTAACTTATTCCAGAAAGACGGACCGACCATAGCAAAGCATCTATGCAGCACTGTGGAAGATCAAGTCATAGGGACAACCAGGTCACTATGCGTAGCAGAGCGAAGGAATCTACGGCCCGGAATGGATAGCACAGGTACACAAAGTTCCGTAAGATAGAAGGGAGCTTGGCCTGCTAAGCAATTACGCATGAACATTAGAATCTTAAATTCAATACGTTTTTGCATAGTCAATCAGTGCAGTTCTTCCCGTGTAAAACTTGATATAGGCCTATGCCCAAACGATTGGTATGCCGCCAATAATTAAGCGAACCGCAGCATTAACCCTCAACAGCTAACGTGTAAAAACTTACGTTACAGCTAACCTGGGGTCCAGCTGGACCCCATTGTATTTTTTTAATATTTGAATTTGTAAACACGATATCGATGATGAAAATCAATTCTCCACTATTTCCATTGGTAAATTGGTCATGTATGTGTACTTGTTATACCGCCCCTTCAAGAAATCTACTCGGAAGCGCTCCCAACTACAGCGCGGGCACTGAATTGGAGTTTCACGCTGAGGCTATGAACAATTGCGAGTGAAGGACTTGCCCAAGGCCCAAACGAGGCGGCTTGAGGTGAATTCTATGCCCTACTACAAAATATGCAAATGTCTGCAAGCAGTAGGGATGCCAGAGGGGGGCTAGGGTCTAAGCCCCCCTAAAAATCCGGTTTTTTTACATGGAAAAATGAAATATTTCCATGTTAAAGTTTATGTAAGTATATATCCTATTGTCGTAGTGAACATTAGGGTTAGGGTCAGAGTAAGGGTTAGGGTCTGTCTATCTGACCCTGTCTGACTATCCGTCTGTCTGTCTGCTTGTCTGCCTGTCCGTCCATCCATCTGTCTTTCTGCTTGCCTGTCTGTACACATTCTGTTTGTCTGTCTGTCTGTCTACTCGTCCGTCTGCATCTGTGCCTGCCTGTCTGTCTACTTGCAAGCCTGTCCGTTCGTCCGTCTGTCAGTCTTCTGTCTGCCTGTCTGTCTGCGTGTCTGTCTGTCTGTTCGTCTGTTTATCTGTCTGTCTTCATCTCCGCCTGCCTGTCTGTCTACTTGTAAGCCTGTCCGTTCGTCCGATGTCAGTCTACTCTCTCCAAGTCTGTCTGACTCTGTCTGTCTCTGTCTCTCTCTGTCTGTATGTATGTCCGTCTGTCTGTCTGTTTGTCTGCATGTCTGTCTGTCTGTATGTATGTTTCTATGTCTGTCTGTCTTTCTATCCGTCTGTCTGTCTATATGTCTTTCTGCATCTCTGCCTGCCTGTCTGTCTACTTGTAAGCCTGTCCGTTCGTCAGTCTGTCAGTCTTCTGTCTCCATGTCTGTCTGGCTCTGTCTGTCTATCTGTCTGTCCGTCTGCCTGTCTGTCTATCTGTCCGTCCGCCTGCCTGTCTGTCTGCTTGTCTGCTTGTTCGTCCATCCATCTGTCTGTCTGCCTGCCTGTGTGTCCACATTCTGTTTGTCTATCTGCATCTCTGCCTGCCTGTCCGTCTGCTTGTATGCCTGTCCGTTCGTCCGTCTGTCTGTCTGCGTGTCTGCCTGTCTGTCTATCTGCCTGTCTGTCCGTCGTCTGCTGCTCTGTCTGCCTGTCTGTCTATCTGTCTGCCTGCCTGTCTGCTTGTCCGTCTGTCAGTCTTCTGTCTCCATGTCTGTCTGGCTCTGTGTCTCTCTCTGTCTCTGTCTGTCTGTCCGTCTGTCTGTCCGTCTGTCTGTCTGCATGTCTGTCTCTCTGTATGTATGTCTCTATGTCTATCTTTATTTCTATCCGTCTGTCTGTCATTCTCTTCTTACATTTTTGGCATTGATATACGAAAAAAGCCTTATGAAAATCACACGTATTTTGTGGGGTCCGCACGGACCCCAGAGGAAAAAAATTCCTTAAAAAATATTTTCATTGTCTTTTTTAAAAACTTTTTTCAGGAAAAGCACCTTAACATAAAAGCAAACAATTACATAAAATACTAAGGTTGCAGCCACTTCACAAATATGAAAAATATATGATGAACATGCTTGGGGTCCGCATGGACCCCAGGTTAGCTGTTGAGGGTTAAGGACAGATTGTAACTTATTATTGCGTGAAAGGGTTAAGCCCGCATAGATGGCACTACTATAGTCAACTCTCGTGCATATAAAATAATGCATCAGATTATTGGCGGCTTTGGTTGTAAGCGAGCGACGCACCGAGCGAATATGACGAAAATGGTAGAAGCAGGTGCGACATACATTCCTCACGGGATCAGAAAGGGTCAATTCCTGGTCCAAGGTCACACCCAAATCACGCACAGTGGTATAAAAACGTCATGCCAGGAAAGCAATGTTGCAGATTTTGCATATCAACTTTAGAGACTTGCACGCGACTTCCAACCCAAATAAATTGTGTTTTTCTAATATGAGAAGAAGGAAGGGCCCCCTCCGGCAATGCAGTATTACAAAGTAACAACAAAAACGGCAGAAGATCATCCACGAAGTCCTTGATGAGAAATGAAGGCAGCGGGTCGAGCTCACACGACTTCGATGGCGAGGACAGCAACAACTGGCGTAGGTCTTCTGTAGAAAACGGCTTCAGTTGAGACATCCTGCAGTCAGTTGGAGGGAAAGTCGGTGGAATCTGAAGGTGCTTCAGTTGAACGTCGGACTGCGTCGATCTTATGTTCCATAAATTCCAGGTAGCCCTAAGCGTAGCTGCAAATGTAAACTTCCCGTCATTTGCAACACATGACCAGTGACTAAATCAACATCATATCAGTAACGACATGATCACGAATGTTTATTTGTTGGGAACTAGTCGCTGAGAAGGGTTCTATATCATGCAGCTCGCATGTATTGAAATCGTAGATTGTAATGCTTGCAATGCAACCGAGTTCCTAACTTCAGTCCTTTTGAGCAAGTCCTAAATTTTCAGCTATCGAGATATAATTTCAGTTATTCAGTTCACACATGATTTGGCACGATACTTTCATTTGGTCGTTAAAAATTCTTTTATTTGAAAATTTCACATGTACCTTAAAAACACCCTAACATAAATGCATAAATACATACATACTTACTTACATACATACATATCATAATCATCATAATTATCTCTATGCGCTCACGATTGGAAGCAATGGACGAATCCCAAGGTCCTGGACACGAGGCCAGTGTGTCGCAGGACTTGCTGTTTACTTCCCAGCTTACGCCGGTACCAAATTATACTGCTTGGTGACAGAGGCACGTGTGCCTGAACAACTTGCCCAAGGTCGTTAGCCGGAGTCGAACCCGCAACCTCCCGCACTCCATAAGCGGACGCGTAACCGGTCTGCCACCAGGTCGCCTTGCAAAGGTCAGCCATAAATCATTGTAGACCTACAACGATATTTCTATAGCACGAACAACATGTATCTTGGGCTGATCAAAATGTTAGCTGATTGTTTTGTCAATGGACCTGCCGACGCAACGACAGCTGACCATAATAATTATTAGATTAATGCGTTCTGCGCATCGATGTCGCAGAGAATGGCTCTGACAATGTCTGAAACGACCTCTCGGTTACGCTTCGCTCTCTACTTGTGGTCCATCCGGCTGGGTTCTCTCAAGTCTTTTTTCTTTGTTCGTGGTTGGGCTGGGAGCGCCTCTGAGTAGTTTCTTGAAGGGCGCTATATAAATGCTTTGAATGAATGAATGAACTTAGCATGGGCGTCCTGCCCCGCTCTCCCCTATATATATATATATATATATAAATATATATATATATATAATTATATATTATATTAGGGCTGTTGATTTAATCGCGATTAACGCGTTAAAAAACTTTGCGATTAAAAATTTTAACGCATTAATCGTACGCGTTAATTAGTTCTGATTAAAACGGAATCGGAGACAGAAAAACTCGTTTTAAACGGAAGGCTCATACTTAAAGCTAGTGATAATTGTTTGGCAAATATTCCAACAAAGAATTTGAGTATTATCGTAGCAATTTGTCGCTCAATTATCGTCTGCATGCGAACCAAAACATTCGTTAAACGCCAACGATGAGTCGTCGGCATCGGCCGCACCGCATCGCATCGCATCGCATCGTCCACTAAGGTTGTTTCCTCTTTTCTCACCCCGTCACACGTCAGACTACGTTGGTTGAACTCCATGAGATGGCAAGACCAATGGATTTTAGGTTTCAACTGATAAATGTCTACAGAGGCACAACTGAGACGAGGTTTGGCAAGAACCGCAACCTCTTGCGGAAATTTGTGATTATAAATGATGAGGTTCAATAGTTGACCTACTGTTGTTAATTAAAAAGAGCATCCCTTGAACCGACCAATGTAAATATACTGGCCTGCCTATACAATTGGCTGAATAAATAATTAATCTTCTTAGTCAGAAAACGGTTGTCTAATTTTACATTTAGGCCTATGTCATTTTAATTAAAAGTGGTTCAAATGAAAACAAATTAACGGATTTTGAGCAGCTGACTCATTTGAACAGTGTTTCAATTCTGTCTGTCATACAAAACTGTTCAATAAGCTAAATGAAGAAATTCAATAGTCCTAGGCGAAAGGTTATTAACTATGTTTGCAACAGAAAGAATGCATTCAGTCATTAAAATTTTATGCTTCAGGGGTCCTTAGAAAATAGTAAGATCAATATATTTGAAGGAAATGTATTGCGATTAATTTTCAGTTAATTGCGATCAAAAAAATTAATCGCGCGATTAATTTCGATTAAAATTTGTAACCGAACAACAGCCCTATATTATAAATTATATATCAGTATGAACGAATTAAAACTTAACGATATTTGCTTCTCTGAAATATGTCGCAGCCTCTTGTGACTCTGTATCACTTGAAACTCAATACAAGCACAACGTTTTATGATTCGAGCCACTGATGGCAGTGTATAGGCCTCTATTCATTATTTGTTATGCAGTGGATCTGTAATCGATCACTGCAAACGATGTTAGCGTTCATGACTCGGTTGATGAATGGAATCAACCAACAGGAGAGTTGACTGAGCAATTGTCGCAGACAATGACTTTGACAATTAAGTTCTTTGCACAAACAACAACCCCTTCCCCATGATCTTAAAATGCAAAACTCACTCCTAGAGTTGGCTTAGTTGGTGGAGAAGCCGTTTCCAAATTGACGCTGTAACGCAGAGACTGAATCATTCGAATTGGATGCAAGAGCGACAAGCAACAGAATAATTATGAGCGTCGGAGTCTTGCATCAAGAATTCGCTCATGAAGAGAAGAGGATCTCGAATGAAAAAGGTAAATAACATTTCAAATTATATTCATAAGGTACCTCGATTAAGATTCACAAATAAAAAAGACAATTGAGTTATTTCGCTTCTAGTTGCGCATTTATGCCTACTTTGTTGTAGGCTAGGCCTATTTATAGTTGTGAGAAACGACTTTTTCGTTTCTTATCTTTACCAGAAAATCCAGTTTTGCTGTTGTCTCTATTCTACTCGTCACTTTTCTGTGTAACCTTCTTCAAATAGGCTACATGCATTTACTGTCTGTAATTATTTCCCTTTAATATTATTTTAGTGTTAATATATCTTTTACGTTGTGTCTTTACTTTCATGGATTCAGGTAATTTACATCACCATTTAACCGTTTGAGAAATAGATGACACAGTAAGCCCTTCAAGAAATTAAATTTATTTTAAACAAATATTTGATATCAAGTTCTTATAATTGGGCGAATGAGTAAAACATTTAAAGTTCAATTTTAATTAAGTGTACGCTCCAGGGCTAGGCTAAAGGCTCTTTTTCATGCTGTTTAGTTTGTAGTTGCCAATGTTTAGCCAATTTTCGAATGGAGTATGTGGACTTTTAATAAGTAGCACGACCGGCGGGTGATGTAGTACTGAATTAAGACGAGGAGGACGTAAACTTTGACGCACCTTGTGTTGGCTAGGTAGGCCTACTTGAGGTCCCTTGGGCTTACAGTATGTTCAGTAAGCTTAGACAGCTACGTCATCCGGTGCAATGTGTTTGCAGGGACTTAAGTTTCTCTGGGACTCTGGTTCCCGGTTATTGAAATCTCCTCGGACGTACAGTATGTAAGCTTACAGTACAAAGTTACGTCATCCGGTGTAAGGTTTTTGTAAGTACTTCAGTCCCTCTGAGACTCTGGTTCTCGGATATTTAAATCCATGTAGGGCTTACAGTATGTACTCAACCAGGTCATCTGGTGCAAGGCAATTGCGGATACTTAAAGTCCCCAGGACGTAAATTCTCCGTCATTGGAGAGTATAAATATGGCTGCAAGATTAGGCTGTCAAACAAATATCATTTCGGTAGATACGCATTTAGCTAAATAGGCCTATAGGCTAATAGCGATAAAAGTTCCTCACGAATAAAATAGGACGTGATATAGCGTAATGATATTTTTCGGTGGGCCTTGCAATGGAGCAGTATCGGGGCATATAGTGCCTAGGCTAAGTACAGACAGTGAGGGCTACTGACTGTTCATGATAAGGCCATGGATCTGCAATCAATCGTCGCATGCGGCTATTGCAAACGCAGTTGAGGAACATACGTTTCTGCGGTTGTATCGGATGAGAACATAGGTGAATCAATAATTATTATTTGAATGTTTGGCCAGCATAAGAAATACACAGCAATGCAACGGCGTGGCTCCACCAACGGATACATATTTAATTGACTAGATGTGATGGACAATGGCTTTGACAATTCTTTTTTGTAGACCTACCTGCGACTAAATTTTTGTGTAGGCATCCGCATAAAAGGACAGAGGTCTCTCGTCCAATCATTACTTCAAAGACTTTTTGGGAACGGCAATTAAGGGGTCTACAAAAGTTTTTTTAGAACTGCACAACCAACAATTTTTCCTGGTGTTTGTTTGTTGGCGAAAATATCTCAGACTTTTTCTAGTCGACTCTAAAAAATTTTTTTTGCAAAACGTGTCGCAAGTCGCCACCGAAAAATTCTGATGACTTTCTTTTAGTTGTTTGTCAGAAATTTGGCCCAAGTTTTCCCCAAAGATGCCGCATATAAAATCTGATGACCTATTTTCCTGTTAGTCAATTATAGTCAGCCGCTTGAAATTTTGAAGTATCACCCATCTGCTTTTTTTCACTGCACAAGCCTTTCGTTCCATTTTCACTCTTCTTTTGGTAACCGACTGCAGTTATGTTTTTCTAATGATTATCGCTGCAGAAGATTGCTTTTACAACTCCACATTTTGTGTAGAACTGCACGATAAGAAAAACCCTGACAGGCAGCGTTGCCACTCTAAAAAAAACACAAGTTGGAGGCTAAAAACCCAAGAAAACCCAAGTTGCGGAAATCTTCCGAAAATGCCCAGAATTTCACAAAAATTCCGAATTTTCCACAAATCTTTCGAAACTTTCCCGCATTTCCCGTCCGAAAAATCTGATGACTTTTTTTTAGTCATCCGGCACAAAATCTTTAGGAAAAAGTCCACAATTTCACGAAAAATGGCCGAAAATGTAAAAAATCCCTTCTTTCCGTCGAAAGAGAAACCCAAGAAAAAAACCCAAGTTCGTTCAAAAAACCCCATTTCCCAAGTTCAGATAAAAAATACCAAGATCTTGGGAAATAACCCAAGGAGTGCCAGCGCTGCTGACAGGGCTTTTTTAAAAGAATTTCTAGAACTGCACAACTTCTTTCTTTCCTTACCATCCTCCATGCCGGGAGAAAAATCGACTTTTTGGGTGCGAAATATCTGACGACTTTTCTTAGTCACCAGCCATAGCTTCATTTTCTGTCCGAATAAAATCTGATTACCTTTTCTTTCTTTTTTAGTCTTTCGCTTCGAATTTTATAATAAATACACCTAAACAGCCGCATGTACCGTGATTTATTCGCGTATACCCGTATTATAGGCCTACCCTGGTTTTTATACGCCGTAGGCCAATTAATACCCGCGTATGCCCTTGATTACAGTCCTATTTTAAACTAGATTTGACTACACAGAAGCGCATCCACAACTGCACGAATTCAGTTACAACTGCACATTTTTTGTAGAATTGCACGCTAAAAAAGCCCCGACCTGTCGCCTATTTAATTAAATAATTATAATTAACCATTACGACAGTACTTAGAGTTTCTTCACAAAATATTAAAATTCTGTTTTCATGTTTGAAGTACTTTGTTACGAAATCCAAAAGAAAACTTCTTGTGAACTAAAAAATTATGGCAGATAAGTTTAAAGATTCGTATCTTTCTTTCCGCTCAAATTTACCACATGGCATGCTGGAATCATATTCTTGGTTCAAATCTATAAGTATTGAGAAATTTTTCAGTATGATTGATTATCAGGCATTAGGGATATATGAAGAACAGCTCTGCTTGCTTTTTATTGAACCACGGTGTAGAAATGGAGGCGTGAAGGAAGAGCGTAACGGAGAGATGATGAAGGATGAAGGAAGAGGGCCAGAGAGTATTGGTGAGTGATAGAAGGTATAAAGAGGATTTGAGAAACGAAGAAAGAGAAGAATGAAGGAAGATAGCAAGAGATGAATGTGGAAATGTATGAGAGAAGGAGGAAAGAATGAGAAGAGTGAACGAAGCGAGAGAGAGAGAGATGAAAGGGAGGACTATAGGATTGACTGGACATCTGGAGATTTTAATTAAAGGGCGTAGACATCTGCGAGATAAGGTTTTAATTACCGGAAATTTGTTAGCTGCACCATAAGAATCCAATTAATTTGCGATAAGAATATAGTTAGCGATCGACGGGTGATCAGATAATGAGGTCATTAGGGTTCTCTAATGGCTCATTGTGGGCGTGGCTGATGACATGAACGTGGCTAATTGGTGGTCAATGAGGGGCGTGGGTGTTAAAGGACTTTTCCTGACCCCATCACCCCTACTGCTGTCAAAATTAAATATTAGTTTGTAGAAACGTATTAAGCTTAAGTTAAATTTTACGATAACTGCTTCTGGCGTAGAAAATAGAAGACAGGGCAACGCAATGCGTAATGTAGCGTAATGATGTCTGAAACTTCTGGCAAGCCTACAGCTCGGTGGCTGGGAATGGCTACGTACTGCTCATTATAGGTCCAAGGCTATTGATCTGCGAGCAGCCATTGCAATGTGGAAATTCAAAAAGTTTCCGATATGTGATGGGGCACATCCCCCTCCCCATACCCCTTCCCCTCCAGGCCTCGGCGCTACGCGCCTCACGAGCATCCTTCGGACGCTCAATTGTCTCTTCCCAGAAACCTCAATTTCCCCCCAAGAGGAGGGGACTATAGGCCTATTAAACACTGGCATTTAGCTATTGCAAACGGAGTGGTTTGCGCATTCGCTTCTGCTGTTGAAATGGATCGTGACAAATGTGAGTCGTTTGAATTGGTCGACATCAGTGTGCAGATGTTCAGAGCATAACAATGGACATGGCTCTAACAACGGTGCCATAAAACTTCTTTATCCATCTCGATGTCGTTGATAATATCTTCGAAAAATTCTTTGTGTTGGGCCTGCCTCCGACTAAATTGTGTGTACGCAAAATGGCCCACGGGCCTCTCATCCATTTCTTCAAATATGCAGGAAGAAAAAAGAACGCTGGAAAATTGACGTGACTTCGTGAAAACGGCGGTCACAGACTGACTCGGTAACGAATGGACCGATCTATTCAATAATTATTCATGTCAAGCGACTCTCATTGGTTGTTGCTTCATTGTTTGCGATCCATTATGGCTTTACTCTAATTGGTCATCGGAGAAGACCTGCACGGTGCTATGACGACGGCGTTACAGAGGGGCAATGCATCAGGTCGATCTGTTTGCAAATTTAATTCCCCGTATTTAGGTCTATGTGTTCTATGCTGGCTTGTCTGTTTGATGGGAGTAATCTAGCGAATTCGATAATATAAGGAGACAACTGATAGCCTAAAATGTAATCCTTCGAATTCTGTACAAGGAGACAACAGTACTAATAAAATACAATCCTTCGAATTCGATAGACCTATAAGATAAAAACAATTAGTAAAATTATGAGTGTCGAAGTCTTGCGTCAAGAATGTGCGAGCGCAGAGAAGAGGATCGAGAGACAGAAAGGTAGATAACATTTTTTCTGTCTTATCTTCATATCGCGTTGAACAGACCTCATGAAAGTTTATAGGCAAATTTCTCATTAGTCCATTGTGTATGATAGAACGCTCCTCAAAAACCTCGACACCTGCTGGTTTTCAGTGAACAGAAACTAAACTCCTACGCCACTCTAGGAGACCTAAGCCTAATATTGTATAGGGTGCGCAACTTACGATTATTTTTGAAGAGTGTTTATTTCTATACAGTGAATCACAGTGAGAAGTCAGAAGAGACAGATTACGCTCGTCCGTGGCATATGTTGTTGTCAGAATTCGCCACAGGAACAACGGTCCACGGACTGAAATTCCTCGCTGAACCATCGAAATATCTATGCAGGAAGTGAGTCTCCTTGAGCTGTCACTATACAACTCACGTCTTCTAATGTTGTAGACCTACTTATTGCAACCGAAGATCTTTGCAAAAGGAAGCTTTAAGAGAAACCTCGATGTAGAATAAAAACCAAAGATGAACATAATTGCTCTCAAGCGGTGAGGAAACAAACTTGCCGAAATTGCCTGGAAAGCGTATTGTTTGATACATAGCACGTGTTGCTTACAAGGTAGGCCTACTAGAGGCCAGGTTGAGGTGGCATGGACATGTAAAGAGAAAGAAGAATGATAGTTGGTTGTGCTATTAGGCCTATATATAAACTAGAATTAATGTTCATTTGCTGCAATGCAGGTCGAGTATAATAATGTGACTGCTAAAGCTACATAATATTATATTATATTATACTATACTATAGCTGCGGTATCGTTAATTAACTTGCTAGTTCTAGTTCTCATTAATTTTGACCCACTGACTCATAGACTGATAAACAAGTCTAATAAGTCTAACGATCATTGATTGGTTTGATCATTACTTGCCCTGATGAACATATTTATTCGGTATTGGCCTACTGGGCTACATGATGATCTGAGGTTTGACCGAATTGACATGCATTAATAGGTTCTAGGACAAAATGGTATGGACAAAATGGTACGGACAAAATGGTATGGACAAAATGGTGCGGACAAAATGGTATGGACAAAATGGTAAATATGTGTGGCTGTAGTGTATGTATCCATGCATGTGTTATGTATGTGCTAAAAATCTCAGTGTCTTGGTCTCCGGCTGCGTCGACCATCAGATCAAAATCAAATCAAATACCATTTTTATTAAGCAGGGCTGTTTTTAAGAAATATTTTGAACTGTCTGAAATATTTTGATGAAATCTGATCATAATGTGTAGATATAAATTGTCTATAAGCCTGTAAAATTTCATTTCGAAATTCTTAGTTTTGGTCAAAATATTGGCAAAAAACCTAGGGGTCTCTTTTTGGCCCACCCTGTATATATATATAAACCACGATAGTAGGCCGTCGGGGTCCGTATGTAGCTGGGTTTCTATAAGACTCATGTAGCCAACAAGTTGTTATAGAATCTATTATCGTCTTAGTCGAGTCCACGACCCTTGATTTGAAATGTGGAGGGTGGACGGTATAGGCCTACTGTTTATGTCCTGTTTGGTTATCCCAAGATATCCTATCACAGCGAAGTGCTCATTGACTCTTCTCATCGGTGTCTGGGTTACTCGCAGACCATCGCTTCTCCGTCTATTAACCTCACTCCATAAGTTCCGCGAAAAGAAATAAGCTGATCCACTTGGCTTCGGCGGCGCACTGACAAAGTTGCGGCGGCGGCGGCGGCGCGGCGACCCAAAAAGTCGTCGAGGCGCGGCGCGGCGCGGCTGGCGCAGGTCTGTGCCTGCAACCCTGCGGCTGCTATAGGCAACGAACATACCCACTACACCACCACGCTCCACAACTGGTAATTAATGGCAATTACTTATAAATAATCGGGAGATTGAATGCGACGACGGTTATGGAAATTGGAATGAAGACAAAGAAATATTGTTTTGTCTCTGATAATTAACTCATAGAACTATGATGTTGCTATGCTCTGACGAGCATTGGATCGCTCATCAGTCATTCTACGGCGACAGTAATTTTCTACAGCATTCAAAAACGAACTGATCGAAAAGCGAGCCAAATGGTTTTTTCAGGACCAACACGGCGACTGGGAATATTAATCGTTGCTTATACTCGTCTATGTACGAGTAGATTTCTAAAGCATTTAACTTCGGTCGATCAATGCGGAAGGTCTTTACAGAAATGAAATGCAACTGCAGTCATAAAAATATAATTACGAACCTCGCAAAGTTTCAGAAGTGCGCACACGCCTCGGATGACTACTAGGGACTACTTTCTCGCATTCCCCACGCAGTAACAGCCCCGAACGAGAATCGATCGAGCGCTCTCCGAATTACAGGGTAATGGCTTTAACTGTGCCTTATAGTCCTTTGTGTGCCATGGGGTCCCGTTTGCAAAATGGTGTTGGGGGAGTTTCTCACTTCCAATCAGTCAGTGGGTCCCTGGACATGAAAAATCATCGAGGTGCTTGTCTGCCATGACGTCACAAATGACGTAACTGACAAATCCAATATGGTTGCCGCCGGCTATATTGGAAAATTCTTCCTTATTTCTTGCAGTATATGCACGTCTAATACCTCTAATGTTACTGATTCAGCTATGTAGAATTCATTTCTGATTTTGTTCTTATCATCAGAGGTCATCTTAAGCTAAAGAGTTCAAGGTCAAGGTCACGAGATTTTTCATTTGTTACAGCATGTACATGTGTAATAGGCTACCTCTAATCTTGAGGTCATAAGGTCATGGTCAAGGTAATTTTTTCATAATTTTCATTTCTTTCAGCGTAAGGTCATGGTCAAGGTAATCTTAATGATTCGGGTATGTAGAATTCATTTCTGACATTGCTTTTGTCCTCAGGGGTTATCTGAAGGTTATGTGGTCATGGTCATGGTCATTTTGTCCTATCAATGATGTCAATGATAACTTGAATGAATATAGCGTTAAAACAGGTGTTTTGACTTTAATTGAACAAATTTAGTTAGCTTATTATGACATGTTAAAATCAATGATGCTTTATGTCATATTTCAGTGCATCAATAAAGGTTGTCTTCAAAATATAACCATTGAGATTGTTTGGATGTGTGCAACCAAGTTTGCGTCGTCCGTTTTTGCAGGACGAGTTTTTATCTTCCCATCACACAATATGACGCAAAAATTTGAACCCGCGTGGCAACTACAGTGTCGATTGTCACACTTGCCTGCACAGTTGCATATTGTGAGCCGAATTCGTGACAAACGATGCAGACATTGTGATGGAAGCAGTGCACCGAAGTGTTCCTTCCATCCGCGATTTAATGGCTATATGGTTTTGCTTCATGTTCATTGTACGTTTCAATTGGTTGGCATGGTGCACCAGGAGGACCCCACACTGTAATATGTGGCCTCTGATACACTGCTTGTAGGAGGGAATGCATCAATTCCGAACGTGTAGGGGCCTATGTGATATAGTTGTCTAATCTCATCTAATCGAACGTCTCACGTTGTTTTAGGTTGTAATTGACCTTGGCTCTGCCCAGACACGTACCAAGTCCAATGGAGTATCTTGCTCTAACAGCGTGTCTTATACATACATACATACATACATACATACATACATACATACATACATACATACATACATACATACATACATACATACATACATACATACATACATACGTACGTACGTACGTACGTACGTACATACATACATACATACATACATACATACATACATACATACATACATACATACATAAACTTACACTAAATGTAAACAGACGAGGGGTAATGGCGGGGGGGTAATGTCCTACGGGGTAATGGTCGGGTGTAATGGCAGGGGTAATGGGCAGGGGATAAAGTCCGGTTAGTGCGGTTACCGTCAATCCAAAGCTTGTTAGATACTGTAGTGTACCGGGTTGCACGCAATAGTTGCGTATCTGGATCCCACCTTGGACGTAGGCCTGCAGGTCAACAGCATAAGATTGGATATGGAGGGTGTAGGACATCAGCCCCCCGGATAAAAGCCCCCCCCACGGACATAAGCCCCTGGACATTAGCCCCTCGGACAAAAGCCCTCCCGATTTTGCCTAGGACTTTGGCCCCCCCGGACAAAAGCCCCCTTTGTGCAAATCATAGAATAATGCCGTAACCGATAAGACTTGCCACTGGCATTCACATGCAAACGAAAGTCCTTAGTGTCATTTAGGTCCTAATTGTGTCAGTAGGCCTAAGCTTATAGACTTAGATTTGAAATGAACGAATGGGAATCGTATACAGTAGGTCGGCCTAGCCTACTTGTTATGGCTATAACGAAGGTTTGTTAAAGTCAGTTAGACATTAAACTTTTATCTAGATTTCACAAACTTTGGATTTATAATTTTTACATTTATGAGAGACTTTACACAATGAGTTGTTCGCGTCGTTCTACAATTAATGCCTTTAAATGTTTTATAATATGCATAACAAACCTTCAATTAACTTTGCATATTCTTGCGATGTTGAACTAATGTGCAATGTAGGCCTATAGATAATCGCTTAACTTAGGCCCATTGTTACATTTTGTGCATCATTTTTAGGTAATGGTGTAATAGACTGGGTGGGGGTTAATGTCCTACCTCGGGGGGCTTTTGTCCGGGGGGCTAATGTCCGGGGGGCTTTTGTCCGGGGGGCTTTTGTCCGGGGGGCTAATGTCCGTTCCCCGGATATGGACAGCCATAGTCGTCAGCAGGGAACCCGGATCGGCGGTGTAGATTATACAAAAAAAGAGACCTACAAGAAACTTGCAACAAAGTCGAAGAACATTCCTGAACTGAAAAATACGCTGCAAATCATACGGGTTTAAGGTCTACACCTAGATTACCTTATGCCTTATCTTCTTCTTCATGTTCTCTGCCCCACGGCAGGTTCGAACTTCTGATGGCGCCACTCCTCCCGGTGTTGAGCCTTTTCTAACACCTAACTTATGCCTTATCATGTGCAATGATTGTGCATTCCGGCCCTGGAATGACTTGCCACTTGAGACCATTCAGAAGTACAGTTCTGGTCTTTCGAAAACGTCTGCAAGTTTGGGTAAAAGCAAGCGGTGGTCACTTAGAAAATTCATTGCACAAAACTTAACGATTGGCCTAATCTTGTCGATAACAACAAATAACCTTGAACCTTGCTACATTACTGTTTTCGTCGTTATTTTGTTGCTTATTGCTGTCAGTGTAATGTCTGTTGAAACGCATATAACTTTGTTTCACTTAAGGGTTGCATCATTTTGGTTTTCATGACTCGAATTTCATTAGATTTAGCCAAGCCGTAGATAAACATGTGTCAAATAGACTGGCGAAGTTTTGTAAAGTGTTGCAACGAAATATTCAGAGGTTTTCGAGAAATCGCAATTTTCGTAATGAATTTTTTCGGCCGCACCCTGTATATATAATATTATTTTTGAATAATAATTATACAGTGCTGTGTTCATAACGGTATCAGAGGTTAGACTTAGAAATGTTAGTCAGGTGATGGTAATTCAAGTTGTTAATGTTTCATCAATTAAACCAGCACCTAACTTAGCATCGTAGGTTAATAAAATAATAGATTCAGTTTTGGTCTATTATCTGGTTGTTCGATGCCACAAAATTGAATCGAAGTTTTGATCACCTCTGGGAGGAAGCTCAAAATAATCCATTTCATGCGCTGAAACCTGGACGGCAGTTTGTAATCATAATCGCAATCTCCAAACTTCTAAAGCGCTACTTATTCCCGAGCGCTGCGTCAAGTCAAAAGGGTTGTCCGTAAAAGTACATGTAGTCCGAAGATGGTCCGGGTCGAATTACCATAGGATCAGAGGGGGCGTGACAGCTACTAAGGCGGGTGTCGTCTGGGCCGGATATTTGAAGGTGAATGATTAGGAGGTGATCGATCAGTAAGAATTCGTGAAAATGATTGTGTGACTTTAGTTTCAAATGAAAAGCTCGAGGTGTGATGGGTAGAGGAGTCTGAGGAAGTTGATGGTGTGTGATCAGTAATGACGGTGGAGGAACTGAAAAAGATCGGAATTCAGGAGGCAGATCATTCCAAAGGCGTGGTGCTGTGTTTGATATTGCTCGGTTGGAGAACTTGAGGTGACTTGTGACCGACGGTCGAGAGAGAGAGAGAGAGTAAGACACTAAGACAGGCGGATGAACGGGTAGAGCGGGTTGGCTGGATGGTGATCGCAATGAACAGTTCGCGAAGATATCTTGACTGGGAGCATTGGAAGTAGTTGTAGGTTAAGGAGAGAACTTTGAAGTGGATTCGCTCTGGGATTTTCAACCAGTGAAGAGTCTTGAGTATTGGGGTGATGTGATGATGTCCGGGTGTTCTGGTGACGGTTCTAGCAAGAGAATTTTGAATGAGTTGGAAGCGCTTAAGTTGTGTGGAATCAAGGTTTAAGAAAAGGGAATTGCAATAGTCAAGCTTTGAGTGGACAATGGACGTCGCAATGGCGGAAGCAGTTTTGAAATCGAGCATAGGTCGGATGCGACGGAGGTTCCGGATGTGCATGAAGCAGGAGCGCGATAGGTTAGAGATGTGGTTAGAGAAGGAGAGATGTGAATCAAACATTACACCAAGATTGCGGACAGAAGCATCAGAAGAAAATGTAAGAGATAAAGAGTTAGTCGATAGGTGTATTGAAGCGTCAGGGATTTTCTTGATTTGGCCAGGAAGGCCAAGAATAATGAACCTTGTTTTTGAGGAGTTGAGGCAGAGGAGGTTGGACGACATCCATTGAGAAATTAGATTGACCACATTGAGAAGTTGAGCAATCGAGGTGTAGGCTAGAGAGAGCCTGAGGAGGATATAAAGAGTTGAGTGTCGTCTGCGTAGAAATGTGGTCAATAGACGAGGATTCTATGAGATGACTTAAGGGAGTGGTGTAGAGAATGGACCCAGGACGGAGCCTTGAGGAACGCCGCAAATTAGTGGAAGGGGGGTTGCGAACTACAGTGACTGTAGGCTTTTACAGAAAATGATCTGGGAGACAAGTAGGACTGGGACCAGCGTAGAGTAGTGCCAGACAGTGATATTTTCATTAACGGAAATAGAAATTAGCCGTAAAAAATGTCGTTAACGAGAATAAGCACGAAAATTGGGAATTATTTTGAGAACGAGAATAAAATTAGAACTTAAATAGGCCTCAGAGAACTGAAATATGAATAGAAATAGAAATTATTTTCAGAACAAAAATTATTACACTTTGATAATTTTTGCGATTTTTATTACAGCTTTTTATTAACACAAATTATTCCTACTATTTAGAAAGGAAACATGTAGGGTATACCAGCGTTGCTGCACGTCCCTGTCTCGGCTCTCTCGCAATGGCGGCGCCTGGATTGGCGAGATGCGCTTTATAAATAGCATAGAAGATACAATGCAACTTAGATTATTTGTCTCAGTTGCTGTTGGTAATTTTTGAGGTTGGTTTGGATCGCTCTGCTTCTCCTGTCGCTGGGTCTCTTCCTTTACATGATCGCAACCAAAGTCAACTTGATGACATCTTATCAGAAGAACGTCAACATCGATGTTCTTTTCAACGAAACCATCCAGTTTCCCACGGTTACCATCTGCAATCAAAATCATTTCAGGTAGGCCTAAAGGCTTTGTATTGTTTAAGTGCACGTAGACCTATAATTATAGCAATAGTTTTCGCCTCTGAGTAGTTTTTTTCTTGAAGGAGCGCTATATAGCCTAAATGTCCGAATGAATGAATGAATAAATAATAGGTTAGAACGTAGAGCCTACTTAAATTCCATGCGCATCAGAGTATAAGAATGGCGGTTCGCATAACCAATGATGGCTTATTAAATTTTAAGAGAATTTAGTCTGCAGCTAATACGGGGAGTTGAAAACGGTCATGGCAGTGATGGTGAAGGATCCTACTCAATCAATTTAGTGAAAACTTAATACATTCGAGGTATCGTGATCGATAATAATTATGTCATCGCGCATCCTACATTTATCCGTTTCACACACGAGCATAGGATGCATAATTATTCGTTTAATTCCAAAAAGCAGAATGCTTTAGGATTAGGCCTTCATTGGCACAATTGGCAATAATGGCTACGTAGAACTTGGTAGCACGACATTTAATCCCGCGACACTTAATACCGCGACAGTTAATCCCGGACACTTAGTCCCGGCGACATTTAATCCTACGTCATTTAATCCCGCGACACTTAATCCCGGTGACATTAAACCCGGCGACACTTAATCCCGCGACATTTGATACCGCGACACTTAATACCTGTACACACGTGAGTACGAATAATTGTACGACTGTTCAAAGTGTTAAGGTTTTCTGTTGCACATCTGTAGGCTACATAAAATTATACACCATAAAGGGTTTTAAACATGATTTGCTAAGTTCAATCTACGATAGGGCAGTGACATGGAGGCGAATTTCAGCTGCAGTTTTATCGAATTTTACTGGTTTGATAATATTTAACTGCAATGGCTTAACTCTTTTGAACAATAGTGAATATTGCCTTGAATATTGCTTTTTATAGAATTTAACTTCTTAAAATGTTATTTTACTTTCCCGGTATTAAGTGTCGCGGAATTAAATTTCGCCGGGATTAACTGTCGCGGGATTAATTGGTCGCGGGATTAATTGGTCGCGGGATTAATTGGTCGCGGGATTAATTGGTCGCGGGATTAAGTGTCGCGGGATTAAGTGTCCGGTACTAACTGTCGCGGTATTAAGTGTCGCGGGATTAAGTGTCATGGAACTGTAGAACTTAAGGTTGCGATTGTTAGTACATGTTTTTGAATGACACTCTTGCGATAAAACTAATCGAGTCTCTATTGTGGAAAGTGAAATTGTGAGCCCTATGTCTGAAGTTATAGTATAGGCTAATCGATCTCGCTGCAGTGAGAAGAGGTTACGGAGTTATAGGACGTCTTAATAAACAGCCACCATGCATTTCTTTCCCTCCTTTTCCACAATCCTTGTTCTCTCCTTTCTTCCAGCTTCTTCTCTGCGTGAGTTTACTGTTTACCTCATCGTCTTCAGTCTTATGCTACTATTCCTTATCCATCTTCTCATTTTCCGTCACTTCCAGTTCTTCATCGACGTACTGCGATTTTTAAAGGATCTCTGGGGAAGACAGAGATTGCAGATGCTGGAGGAAGGGGAACAGAAGATTTGGAAGTATTATTATATTGCTGTTCGATAGACAGAAAATGTAAAATAATCCTATTCAATTTCTTTCTCAGATTGACCGCCTTGCATGAAAATGGTCTCTATGATTTGATTATGTCCAACTACGGCAACAAGGATTTGCAAACGAATGAAACTGGTGAGTAGGTTTTAGATTCGAAATACACAACCACACACACACCCACTTCCAAACCAAAATCTTCTTTCTTAATGCACCTACTTACGTGGTGTAGATTAACATGATAGGCCTAATGTTATCATTGGTCCAGCACCTTGTGGGGCGCGGTGGTCCAGTGGTGGGTTTGGTGCCTTGGAGCCGAGAGTTCCAGGTTTGAATATACATCAAACCGTTGCTTAGGGACTCTAGGCAAGTCCTTCACTCGTATTGGCTCGTGCGCTATGGTGTGAACCTCTAAAGCAGTGTCCTCGCTGTAGTAGAGAGGCCTCTGAGTATATAACTTGAAGGGGTGCTATAACAAATGCGAGAAATAGAGAAATAAATAACCCTTCTTGACGGCGTGTGAAGTCATGCGAGATCTAATTACGAACAGCATGTCCATTGTCCAATGGAAGCCAAAAAGCGGTGGAGAAATGCATGATTTGTTGCTTATTGCTTAGTTAAGCTTCTAAAAACTCAACTCGTCCTTTTTCCTTCCTTTCATTCTGCCGATGGTAAACTACGGAGAACATTTCTTTACTTCAGGATTTGCGCTATAGGCCTACTCGATTTATTTACTGAAGAATTATGTTCCAAAACTAACGGTGAAAACAATGTTGAACGACATCAAATGTTATGCTAATTATTAAGAGTTTGACTAAAACCCAATTCCAAACATTTATCTGTCTTTCCATCTGCTGAAAGTTAATTGCGACGAATACCTTCTCTACTCTGGGATCTGCGTCATTCCGGATACATTCGCTGCGAGCAACATTCTTGTGGGAGAAGCGACTCGATCTGTCTGTCGGAGTCTGTGTTCGGACATGTTTGATACACAATGCAGCTCGTTCCTCTTCAACCGAATCAATCGCACTTGTATCATCAGCTCCTACACGGGCGAATGGCTGCCACGCTCAACTACGTCTGATTCGGCTGCTGTTAACTGTTCAGACAAAGACAATGGAATCGAATTCTATAGACGAAAACGATGCCTCAGTAAGATAACTTAATTTGGTTGCTTGTAACATTAGACTCTTGCAAAAGCAATGATGCCGCACATAATAAGCACCAAGCGTTCCTTTATGTCTAACTGCATGTTGTAGAATAGGAGCGTTTACTATTCATGAGTTGTGGATGGCAATGTAATTTCTTTTTGAATCCTAATGTAAGTTTGTAACGACGATGCAGCTTAATGCAACAACAGCTCTGTTGTGCAGAGGACAATGAAATTGATCGAACAGTCCGTTGACGAATCGTCCGTTGACGAATCGTCCGTTGACGAATCGTCCGTTGACGAATCGTCCGTTGACGAATCGTCCGTTGACGAATCGTCCGTTGACGAATCGTCCGTTGACGAAACGTCCGCTTTCCCACTGTAAGCAGGCCTGATGTATCAGGAATGAGCTACTCCTAATAAACAACGGGCAAGAATGCTTTCCAACGTCTTCAAAAGCTACTATGGCGTCACATCAACCAACTTTATCTCAAGTTGCAATGTTATAGAAGGTTTGTAAGCAAGAATATTATTTTGTAGGCTGTGCAGTGTGCAGTGGAATGAGTTTGAGTAAAGCACGTTCCCAAAGCAACTCCGGAAGTAGGTGAGGTCTCGTCGTTGCCAGTCTGCTAGATTATTATTTAAACACAGCATCGATGAAATTCAATCAATTTCTACTCGACTAGTTGGATTCAATTCAATTTAAAGCGAGCTATCATCATGACCACGAAGACTATAATAAGCAAACAATGATAATTATTTTCTTTGTTTATTAAATCTAGAGTTATCTGAATTCTTCTGCAATTTCGAAGACGACCTTTGTCCTCTAACCAACGATACCACGGCCAGTGAACCGTGGACTGTGGCAGAACCTTCAATGCTGACAACGATCGCCGTCGACAACACTCTCAACTTAGGTAGTAAAATGTAGGCTAAATAAGAATCATCAAAACTAGGAAACTACGATTTTCAAACTTGTAGTCAAGCAATAATTCTCTTCTGTCGTCTATACAACTACTCTAATGATACAATAAAGGTTAAAGTTGCAATTTTGTTGTATGCAGGAAGCGGACATTTTCAGCTGATGCTAACGACCGACCAGCGTCTCGGTTACTTTGGTCGCCTTCGGTCGCCTTACATGAACACAACCGGTCAGTGCGTTGAACTCTTCTACTGGATGGATGCGTCCGTTGATGTGTCTGTCCTCTCAATCATCGTCGTCTCTGAAGAGAAGGACGAACAGACGGTCGCAAGAACCTTCGGACAACCAGTGGCCGGATGGAATCGCATATTCACTCAGTTGCCCAGCGGAGTCTATCAGATTGTCATTGAGGGAAGGAGGGGAGACGTCAGCTACACCGGATTGGCTGTCGATGACATCATCGTACAACGGTGCCAGAAATTCGGTAACGACTTTGCCAATTCTGTTCAACTAATACTTTTCCTGCTATAAACTATGATAATGACAACAAGCCGCTGAAAAGTCGACTGCTCAGATTCTCTATTGGTAATTAATTTGTCAGTTAGTGGCAAATACATGTGTTGTTAAACCATAGTTGTAAAGAACGGTTTTTTTCGTTTTTATTCTCTCTCAAAAATCGTGGTTTTTTCGTTTTAATTTTTCGCATTGTTTTTCCGTTTCTTATTTTTTTAATCTAACTTTATTTATTTATTTATTTATCTATTTACTGTCTATTATTATTTTCCTTAATTTCATTTCTGTCTGATATTTCATACGTTTTCACCGTACTCTTCAGCTAACTATAGTGCCATCTTATATATAATTATATATATATATAATATTAGCAAGGTCCTCTTCAAAAGATAATGAAATACGATAATGAATGGGTATCTTGAAATGAATGAACGAATGAATAATTATTTCATCAACGTATCACCCTGTGTTCTAGATGCTGAGCGTGAATGTCGCGTAAATTCGATGGGCACCGGTTACTTTGGGACGATGAATCGATCTGCTTCGGGTGAGTCCTGTATGGCGTGGCTGGATGTAGGAAGTGATGAGTTCCGACTACCTGAGCTCAACATAAGAGACAGTCGAAACTACTGCAGGAACATCCTCGGACTGTCGGCCTGGTCTCAGCCTTCCTGCTTCGTCGCTACCACAATCGCATTTTCAGCCAAAGACATCCGATTGGCACCCTGCGATATCAAATACTGCGGTTAGTGCGCAATTGTTTTAGATGCTCAATGACTGAAATCACTAAAGAAATTTCTTTCATCCGTCGTCACTTTTGCTTGTTGTGGGTGCTCGTCTGTATGGGTCCACGTCCAGAATAAGCTTACTGTCAAACGGTTGTCCATGTTGATGTAAGCTTATAGCACAGGTAAACGGGCGAATAGTATAATGGTCTTCTACCACTTACAAAATCGACTTATCAAAAGTGGAAACTGTTCTAGTAGACCCTATTCTTGGTAGTCTTAATGAGATGTTTAGTCGAGCCGGTACATTGCGGGTAATTACTTGGCTGGCTAAAGTTACTGCCACTTCGTCGACTTAAATTGATATTTCATACGCCAGTAGGCCTTTTGAAATTGATAAATCAGTTAAGCTGATCGCTGATTAGTCTGATCATCTCCCATTAGTGACCGGAGGAATGCTGATCCTATAACTTGCGATTTTACACCCACATGAGTAAGGGAGATTTCAGTAGTAGCCTAGTAAGGGGGTGGGGCAAGATATTTCCTCTACCCGAAAATAACTCCGCAGTAAATGGCTTCGCACACTTATAGGCCTATGCAGTTTCGTATCCAGAAAGTTTCAAAAGGGCAAATGGGTGGGGGACTCAAAAAGTATAGCTTTGAGGTGAAATTTTCATGACGACTTATTTTAGTTGGATGAAGGTTCTCTGTAGGTGAAATAGAAGCTGGATTGACGAAAACCACGCTTTCACTGGGGGTAACCTCAAACCGTAGGAGGTAGGATGAAACCGATTTCAGATTAACCCCAGGGAGTAATTTGAAACCGGTTTCAAGTTATCGTGGGGTAATGTTTAGGAGGGGGTAATTTGAAACCTTTACACCAGTCGTATATAAATCACGATGTTTCTTTTGATATCTCTAGATTGCCGAGTGAAGAGTCACTTTCGGTGTGAAGTTGGGACATGTCTTCCGCTAGGATTAAAGTGCAACGGAATTTCCGAATGTAGCGATGGAAGCGACGAGGACCCGGATCTGTGCGGTACACCTTGAATTTTTAACTGTAGGGACAGGGCCGGATTAAAACATTTGGGACCCTGTTCAGTATGAAGCTCTGGGGCCCAACCTAACAGGAGCAAGACAAAATGACACATAAGACGTGTCGTATTCAACGACAATTCGTCTATTATTAATTCATTAGGCCTACTTCTATTTTTACAAATAGGCCTTTAGACAAGTCTCGTAATATTCCAGTCTAGTTTTAAAGTAGCCTATACATCTTTCATGGATTAAGAAATATTTAAGTGATTCATGGTAAGACATTTTCTTCTAATCAGAGCATAGGAGTGCACTCGTAGACGCAAACAGTGCATTAACGATTTTATGCCTCAAATAAAATTACTTCTTGGAACAGAAAGTTTCTAGCAGTCTTGCGGCAGAATAACGACCAGCACAAAATTTGTTTTTACAGGCCATTGCCCTGATTTTCATGCTCTAGCGCCGCCACTGATTGCAAACTAACATAATTATATTTTCGCGGTTACGCCAGTAGTAGACTTGTCTCAAGGTCCATCCTATGATCCTGCCTATGTGAGCTTTTCACCTCGTTTCTTTCTCACTGTGATCACCCGTGGAGACTTCCTTGTACTTTTTCGCGTACTGTGACCATGCAGCGAACTTGCGAAGAGCATTCTCGGTAGTGCCATGAGTCCATCTATCTGCAATAGCCTTCTTGTGGCTCACCTTTGGTTTCCCCTTGACTATGCAGGCTAATTTTTCCGTCTTCTTTTCTTTTTTACCAGGCCGCGTGGGTTTGGAGAGTCTTTGAGTGGAAATCTTTAAGGTTTACTATTATAAATTCATGTGGTTGATTTAATTCATAAAATAGAGTAGGCCTATATATAATTATATTGACCTTACAATGTAGGCCCTACAAAATTATTATTATTATAATAACGCCAACGTAATTATTATAATGACGCCATTTCATAACGCACGACACTTGAGTTCCGATCAGGTGATGTATTAAGTGCCTAAAATAAGCACTTAAGACTAAGCTTATAGCTCTTACTAGCATTTCTGGCAGATTCTGGTAGATCAATTGTAAATTGCAGTAAGGGCCTTACACTATCCACACAATTTCATGTGCAGAAGTTGTAGGCTATTGCCAGGATTTGACTTCGGGGGGTGTTTCACTCACCAATTTTTCCTTCCCCCAAAAATTGATGAATTTTTTTTTTCGGGGGTGTTTTCATGATTTTATTTCATGGTTTTTACATCATGTGCTCGTAAATGCATTATATTATTTTTCACATTTTCCATTTCGGGGGGTGTTCAAACACCCAAAACACCCCCTAGCTACGGCCTTGAGGCTATAATTATGCCTAAAACCAGTAGTAGGCCTATTCGAATAATTCGACAATTTTTTTCAGAGATTTTAGACTATTTTTTGCTATTAACAATGATTAAAAAGTTCCTACCTCATATGTGGGGACCTAAAGTGTGGGACCCCGCTTTAATCCGGCCCTGTATAGCGATAACCATGGATGCGGTAAGTTAAATTCGATTCCTGTTATAACTTGCGATCACCCGTTCATTTGTTACATAATTATTGTAATCATACTGCGTTGTGACAGATATAGCCTAAGGTAAAACAAGGTGATTAAGTAGCTGTTTTTATTTTTGTTTTAAATGGTACATTTAGGCAAATTCATTCAGTCATTCAGACATTTATATAGCGCTCCTTCAAGTAAAAAGCTACTCAGAGGCGCTCCCGAAAAATATGTGTGAACGATCATAGTTTTATGGCACAAATAGTGTAACAATTAGTTCGAACATTAATATTTATAATTTGTCAAATTCATTACCTGAACCGTCGTGTGGTTTTATTCCTCTCTTAACCTTAAAGATGAGTTTGCGTAATTTTGACCATTGAACTATTTATTATAGGAAAAAAGGGCAGTCCAAACTTTCACTTAATAGCCTAGATTAACGTCAACAATGAAGTAGCTTTCGGAGTCACGTGTCTTTCTGCACACAATGATAATAATAATATTATTATTCACGTCATTAAATTTGGCAGAATGCTAAACTCGGTTTAAACAACGAATTTATAAATTAAAACCTAGACAGCCATTAGCCATGCTGAAGCGTTAGCCAAAGCTCAACTTCAGCTCCTAATGTTAAAATAGAAAGACCACTCTCTTTGTTAATACTAATACAATAAATTTCAGTACAAATTAAATAAATTAATAAATGAAATAAATAAATAATAATTAAATAAATAAATAAATTGTAAATTAATAAATTAAACTACATTGAATTAAATTGAATTAAACTGAATAGCAATTAATAGCAATACAATTCAACGCATATTGCTTTCAGCGAAGAAGAGAAGTGTTAGCTGTAACTTTGAAGACCCATACATGTGCGGCTATGAAAACCAAGGACCTAGTTCTCTGTCTTGGAAGCGTAGACATGTGGACGACACAGACGACATCAACTTCCAAGGACCAATAACAGACGCCAGTGGATCTCTCGATGGTTTGTTCCTTCCACGTTCTTGGTGCTTGAATTCTATGACGCAGGGGCATTGCTACACTCCAGTTTCACTTTCAGAAATCCACAACCTTATTTGAACAAGTCTTTCACTTAATGTTAATGTATTTTATATGGATTCAATTGCACTTCAAATTGGATTCATATTAATTAACTCTCCTTAATCGTGTGTGTACTGTGTACAGACACTTAGTGTACAACTTCACAACTGGTTTGAACTCTTGGATAGCTGACAACTCACGTTTGGTGACGTGTATTGAGAGCGAAATAAGTAGCTTTTAAAACTGTATGTTACCTTGTCATCCATCTAGGCTATCTAGCCCTATATGATGGGTTCCAGGGGCATGGATACGCACATATTCCACACTTTCCACTCCTAAAAATATCAGTGCCAGGTGAAAGAGCTCATAGTGGTCCTAGCAGTCTTGGCTTAATATCATTGAACCGGATGAGCTCGATAAACTCATTTTGCATCGGATCCAAACCAGTGCAATTGCTGTCACCTTTATACCGTTTTCATACCGGTCTGCTTCAAATAATATTTGAAGCAGATCGGTATGAAAACGGTATAAAGGCGTTCAGCACCAGATGGGACCTCCAGTGGCGTAACATGAAGATATAATTTAACAGATTCAGAGACTCACGTAGGCTATACATAATTATTGTAGGACTATACATGTACGTGAGTCTCTAAATCTGTTAAATTATATCTTGATGTTATGCCACTGGAGTTCCCATCTGGTGTTGAACGCTTTGGCATCGACTAATTCCATGATTTTGGTCTGCAAACCAAGCTCATATACG
>OX457044.1:3272500-3340000 GCA_949752735.1 Lumbricus terrestris
TGCTATTTGTTTACTAACTGTATGCATGTATTTATATTAGGGCTGCCAACCGTCCCAGATTCGCCGGGACAGTCCCGGAATCGGCCCTGTGCGTCCCGTGTCCCGTATTGATCTTAAATTGTCCCGGAATTTGTGGTAGAGATGAACTTGAACAAAATGTTGTTATTTTGCACACTCAACTCGGCACCTTCCTCATGCTCCTCTATCCATCACACATCGGGCTTTTCATTCGAAATTTAAGACGCTCGATCCTTTTCAAGAACTCTTACCCAGTCTCATCTGATCCTCCACCTTCCAATTCCCGGCTCAGACGACACTCGCCTTAGCTGTTCCGCTTCTCGGACTCTATGGTAACTAGACCCGGACCACGATGCTCCCTTTAATATTATTATTTCAATGTAATTTTTGTCTGTCTCAATGTACCAGGTTGCGGTTTGCCAATCTGTTTTGCTGATTAAACAAATATACATACATAGTACATACCATACCCTTTGACTACTCTTACGGACAATCCTCTTGACGCGCCGCAGCGCTCGTGAATAAGCTGGTGCCACGCGCATGGCTTTCGAGCATCTTTGGAAATTTGGAGATTACGATTACGATTGTAGATTTTCTGCTAGTCCTGCGTATGAAATCCCCGAACGGGCGATGGATGGGCGTCGCTGAGCAGAAGGCCAGACTGATGTCTCCTGTATTCCAGTTGAGCAAAGAGAAGACGTCTTGTCTCGTCCTTCGATTCAAAGCCCAGTGTGAGCTCAGAGTCATGCTCGGATACGTGAAGAGCGACGGTAGATACGAGGAGAGATTGGTCCATCGCAATCTGAAGCCAATGTATACCGTCGATTACTTTACTCTTCAAAGAGACGTTGGTGGTTTTACGGTCGAAGGACAACAGTTCGTCCTCGTATTTGAGTCGAGAAGTCAACGAAACGAAGATTGGCTCATCATCAGCGACATACAACTTCAAGAGAACCAGTGCAGTTGTAAGAATCTAGTGTTCAGTAGAAACTTAATGGATCAACACGGTAAATAGAGAAGTAAACAGAAGAGATGGAGGTGAACTTCTCTCCAGTGTCTATAGACCTATTAATTTGAGCATTTAATTACAGAAACAAAAAACGTGTATTAAGAAAGAAGATATTAACAGAGAAATAATGTACTATTAAGAAACTTAAGAAGAATGAGAAAACTAGAAAGAGACTAGAAATTCAACTTCAACTTGTTTATTGAACACAAAAATATAAAACAGACAATTATGCGTTCATAATAGTACACAAAGTGATTAATTGCAGTTGACAAATTATTGCGTAAGTGTAGGCCTACAATCATTACTGTGAAATGTAGGAAGCAATAGGCTACCCGAAGGGAGTGAATCTCGCTATTGGGGCCTATTTACCAAAGGGAAAAATTCTTCACTAAAATATGAACAATGACAATAGATTAGGAAACAGATAGAAATGGCAGTATTTTTGGAATCAATTAAATAGCAGCATGGGATACCTTCCCTCTGCTCAACTTAAAAAGAATGAACAAAAGAAAACACAGAATAAATGGGTTGTTCATTTTATATTTTTTAGTGTGTGTGCACGCATTTGGGACTTAAACCGAGCAAGACTCCTGGATGCACGAATATTTTCTGGTATATTATTCCATAAAAGAGGACCCTGATACTTAATAGAAAACTTTCTAGTGTTCGTTTTTGCAAAGAAACTTATGTAGATTCTATTATTTCTAATGCCTTTAGTGTATAAGTTAGGTCTAAAATAGGATGAGAATGCAAGTGGAAGAAGGCTGTTGTCATACTTATACATAAATGCACTAGTTCGGATGAATTTAATTTGAGATATTTTTAGCACGTTCAACTGATGATATAAGGGGCTAGTGTGAGCATTAAAGGGAGATTTAGTAATAATTCTTATGGCTTTTTTCTGCAGTCTATTTAGCTTAGTTAGGTGAGTGTCATATGTGGATGTCCACATGAGATTGCAGTAACTTAAGCAAGGATGTAGGCCTATAAGTGTGAAATAGGGCCTATAATGATTTTAGAATATGAAGTGGAAGACGATAGGCTATTCTGTGAATTATGCCTATATTTTGGAGATTTTTTTTAAATTGGAGAGACAGAGTCGTTGGTAAGGCAGAAAAAGATTAATAAAAAGACTAGGACGAATAATAAAATTCAAATAATAGAAACAGCTTTCTAATTGGTAAAATATTATTATTGATTACGCGAATATTTCACTTAGATGTTGCAGACGATTTCCTTTGGAACGGATTCTGCGACTATTCCTTGGAAGATGTCTCATGTCCTATGGCTGACCAATCAGAACTCGGCTACAGTTGGTCACCTCATAAGATGCTAACTGATACTTGGGGTAAAGAGTGAAACCATAGCCTAAGCCTATATCTTTTGATAATTATTATACTTTTACAAATGTTTGTATGGATGAATTATCATTATTATACTTTTACAAATGTTTGTATGGATACATTATCATCGTTCTATTTGATTGAGTAGGTCAAGCATTTATATGAGCGCGAGATGCACTAACTTGAGGTAGGCTATACCCTTAGAACGGATTTTGCGAAATGGAAAAAAATTTGCCACTCTTCAGTGTGAGAACTCGATGCACTCAGCTTCGTTCTAACGTGCATAGCCTAATTTCGAACGTTAAGTGAGAACGTAGTTAGTGGTTGCAGGACTGAAATAAATTTCCTTAAATAGGGCGTCCTTGCCGCATCTTAATCGCTCAATTTTCTCGACAAAACTGCCAAAAGCGAATGTCTATAACTGTCACTAATGCAAACGCCGAGTGGTTCTTAAATTGCACTGGATAGTGGATACATTGTTATAAGACCCAATAATACGACAGTTGTCTGCGTGGAATTTCGTCGTTAGGCAGATCATTTTGCGGCAAAACAGCAAAAGAAATGCAATAAAATACTTTAACGCAGAGTCGAGTCGTAAAAACAATGATTGAATCGACGCTGGAGTCGGAGACTGTCTAATTAAGATCGATTTTATCGATCATCGTGAATGCTTCCCTGAATACAATGATTTCATGAATTTGTGGTCCTGAAACACTGAGCCGTTTGCGCGTTCACGACACCGAAAACTCCTTATGTAGGAACTGAAATTGCTGGGTATGCTGAATGCAAGATGGCGGCCGGTTGACAAGCATGTTCAGCGATAGCTCCGATAATTTAAATTTTTTACTAGGTTTAAGTTGGTAAAGTGCATTATTCTTTTCAAGGAGCCTTACTATGTCATTGTCGAGGGTTTGTTCGCAGTTTTTGCTACAATCGTGAAGTTTTCAAATCTAAATATAATAGTATGAAGACAGCGCTGCGTATCGACCTACTCCGTTTGAAATACCCGCACGTGTTAACGATAGTTCACTCATTGTCTAACGCTGTTATGGTTTAACACTTCTGGATAAAACTTAAAAAGAAAAACATGTCCAAAAAAGTATCAAAATCGACGACTTACTTGAGTCTCTTCAGGACGAAAGAGTGATTCTATTGCTCACTAAAACCTTTAGACCTATTATGGAAGGTCTCTTCAATGAACTTATTGAAGCATTCTCAGCGAAACTGGACAACATGGTTGCAAAATCAGCGGAAGCCTTGCTAACAACTCACTGTGAAGAGATTAACTCTAAAGTAACAGCTCTAGAAGCTGAGAATGAGCTTCTCAGGGCAAGAGTTTACGAGAATGACAACTTGTCACGGCTTGATAACCTCGTAATATAGGCTACGGTCTGCCTGAAAACGCGACTACGATGCCACAAGCTGGTTCATATTGGTCTACTCAGCCATCGTCGTCGCCCAACGAGCCTGATATTCACAACGTCTTGGATTTGTGTAATAACAAGTTGGGCGTGAAACTAAATGAATCTGACATCTCGTACGCGTATCGAATTCCTGGGTCTTCCAAAAATAATCAACGTCCAATTGTCGTACGCTTCATCAGCCGCAGAATCAGAAATTCAATTCTCGCTGCACGCAGAACTCTGAAGGGGCAATCCGGTACAAATCGAATATTCATCAACGAACATCTGACTAAGCAGAATTCACTAATCTTCGCAGGAGCGAGGAAACTGGTAAGAGAGAAGGTCCTCCACTCTGCCTGGACACGAGATGGAATGACTTTCATCCGCTTCACTGACGCTGTCAGCGAGAAACCGAGGAAGATTATCACTACCAAGAGTCTGGAGTCCATCATTCAGAAGAAGGAGCTCACTGCAATGCTTCCTCTCGAGAGAGCAGGATGAGTCGCTGGGTGAGTCGCTTCAGATGCTACTTCATCGTCCCGACATCCAACCTGTACCTCCAACTGACTGCGTCTTATTTTTATCTAGTTCATACTGTCATTTAGTCACTTATGTTCATGTGACATGTTTAACCTTGGGTTGGATTCTATCTAAACATTATATAAGCTTATTTCCTATATCATCTAATTGAACTATCCAACTTACTCTTTACGAATTAAATGTGGATTGATATTTGCTACAATCTGAATTTTTTTAATGCATTTTTGTTCCGAGACTATCTTTGACTGTTTTGTTGCTGTAGCGCTTACCAACATATGTTTACTTCTGATCACTGTATGTTACGACCTAGTTAAGACTGTTATATGCATAGAATGTTGCTATCAATGGTACATGCTTCTGTTTGTGCCATCTGCTCTAATTATCTTATGTCTAAGGACAAGTTAAGTCCTTGCTGTTTGTGTTTACTTAATTTTGATACAGTGCCTAGGGTTGTTACCTGTGTAGTATGTAGAAGTCAGTGTCATTATGAATGTTATGCGGATTCATGTTTATCGTGTGCGCCTGTGGAATCTTGGATATGCTCTCCATGCTTGACAAACATTTTTCCTTTTAATGGGATTGCAAATAATGAAAATTTTATGAGCTCTATATGTGATAGCAAAGTTAAACTACAAACAGATATTAGCGAGCTTGATAGAGCCCCGAAACTTGAAATATTTCCTAGTGACCCTGAAAACCACTCCCCTTTAAATAACAATGATATTGACCCGGATATTAACCTATTTTCAAATCTGTCATGGGACAGCCACTACTCTACACCTGCTTCTCTCACCACCCTACTCAATACTCCTCGCCTGTTCACTACTATGCACCTGAATTGTCGAAGTATGCAGTACAAAATAATGGATATAACTGATTTATTAAACACTCTCCCTGTTCCTATTCTGGCTTTAACAGAAACATGGCTAGATACAGACTCGGCTGATACAATTAATATAGCAGGTTACCAAATTATTCACAAATCTCGAGTTTCAGGAAAAGGAGGTGGAGTAGGATTTCTCATAAGGGAGGATATTACTTACGAGCTGCTTGATCTATCAATTTTTAATATGACCCCCAAAACATTTGAGGGAATATTTATTCGTGTGCGGATGAGTAAGGGCAATTGTCTAATTGGAACTATATATAGACCCCCAGGAAATAGTCTGGAAGAGTTCACTCTTGAACTTGAACAGTTATTGTCCAAAATTGCAAATAAGGAGAAACACGTGATAATTATGGGTGACTTTAACATTGACCTGCTTAAAGTTGAGGATCACTTTGGCACTAGTTCCTTTTTCGATAGTATGTCCTCCTATAATCTTCTCCCGACCATAACCAGACCCACAAGAATTACCACTCATTCGTCAACGCTAATTGACAACATTTTCACAAATGCTTGGTCTAATATTATTGAATCTAAGATTGTTGTATCTGATATCTCTGACCATTTGCCTGTCTTAACCTCCTTTGATTTTGAAATACCTTGCTCTAGGAACTCCTCATTTGAGGAATCCCGAATTATTAACGAAGAAGGAAGGGCTAATTTTAGCAATTATCTTTCTGAAGCAGACTGGACTCCTATTTTTGAAACCTGTCGCTTGAAAGATGCTAACAAAGCATTTGACTTGTTTATGAAAGAATATAAAAGAAACTATGATAAGACGTTTCCAATAAAAACTAATATAAATAAAGGAAAACCCATGCTTAAACAACCCTGGATGACTCCTGGACTTCTCAAATCTAGTAAGAAAAAAGCTAAACTTCATTTAAAATATGTAAAGGTCCCTACCCTTGCCAATAAAAATAAGTTTGTTTCATACAGGAATAAATTTAAAACAATTGGAATGAAGGCTGAAAAGCATTACTATGCTGTTGAATTTACCAAGCATGTTAATAATTTAAAGAAAACTTGGACCCTCATTCGAAGTATAATTAAAATGGATGAACAACATATTAAAATTGAAGCACTAAAAATCAATGGAATAAGAAATGATGACCCTAAAGTGATGGCTAATACTTTTAATAATCTCTTCTCTGACATCGCTCATACTCTTGCCAAACAAATTCCCGCTCCTAAATATCCTTTTAACACATACCTTGACCCGCCACTTCCTTATTCTTTTGGCTTGGTTCCTACTTCACCTGAGGAAATAAAAAATTTGAGCCACTTGATCCACGACAGTCACAGCCGTGGCGTTGATGATATCGACCCTCATATTGCTAATTCTTACATTTCTCAAGTCGCAACCCAACTAGCTGAAATAATTAATTGCTCCCTCAATACTGGAGTTGTACCTGATGCTATAAAAATTGCAAAAATAGTCCCTATTTTTAAAAAGGGTGACAGGGAGAACCCTTCTAACTATAGGCCCATATCCATTCTTCCTTTTTTTGCCAAGTATTTTGAAAAAATAATGCATGATAGGCTCAATAAATATGTAGAAAAATCTCATATTATTTTTCCATACCAATATGGCTTTCAATCTGGTCGATCTACTTTTATGCCTTTAATTGATATGTATGATAAAATTTCTAAGGCCTTTGAAAACAATGAATATTCTATTGGTATCTTCTTCGATTTAGCAAAGGCCTTCGATACTGTGAATCATGAGATCCTATTAAAAAAATTAGCTAATTATGGCATCAGAGGCATCCAATTAGCTTGGTTTACCAGTTATCTCGAAAGACGTCTCCAGTGTGTTTCCTGCAATGGAGCTCTCTCAGACTTTAGAGTTGTTAGATATGGTGTGCCCCAAGGTTCTAATCTCGGACCCTTGCTTTTTCTTCTATACATTAATGACTTGCCTAATATATCTCCTACTCTTTCATTCATCTTGTTTGCTGATGATACAAAATGTCTTCTACTCTCATAAATCCTACCAGAGTCTAATACAAACAGTAAACAATGAACTTGTCTTCATAGCCGAATGGTTCTCTGCTAATAGACTCTCCTTAAACATAGATAAAACTAACTTTATGCTCTTTCGAACTAATAAAAAGATGTGCCCCCAGAATGAATTGCAACTGTCTATCAATGATACCTCCATAACGCAGGTTAGCTCCACTAAATTTCTTGGTGTGTACATAGATCAACACCTCACATGGAATGATCATATTAAATATATCTCTGCCAAGGTTGCAAAAAGTGTTGGTATCCTTCGTCGAACTTCCCATATACTCCCCCCCACTATCCGTGTTAAATTGTACTACTCATTAATATATCCTTATCTCTCATACTGTAATTTAGTTTGGGCATCTACATATAAATCCAGGCTCAATAAATTAGTACTTCTCCAAAAACGTGCAATACGTATCATAGCTGGAGTTAAGCCTTTTATTCACTCAAGTCCTTTATTTCAATCATTTAATTTATTAAAGTTTCACCAAATAATGACTTTCCAGATAGGAGTCTTTATGTATCGGTTCACCCATGATCTTCTTCCCCTTAACTTTGCAGGGTATTTCCAAAAAGGATCTGAAATTCACTGCTATTCCACCAGGAACTCCTCTCATTATCGAGCCATATCCGCTCGTTTAAACTCAAGAAGATTCCATATTAAATATACTGGACCAGGTATATGGAACTCGTTTCCTAGTCATGTTCAACAAGCTTCCAGTTTACAAAGAGCAAAAACATTACTGCGCAACTACTTGGTTAATGACTGCAAAGATATTTAACCTTGTAGGCACTGATTTTATTTTATTTTATTATTATTTGTTGTGTTTGTTTTGCGTTCTTTAGTTAAGTTTACTACATTAATTGTCATCTCATGCTGTTCTTTTAGCCTATTGTTCAATTCATTATGTCAACCGTCTAGCCATCTGTTAAAATTGCATATGTAATTAGGTGTCCCTGTTAGCGGGATATTCATCCCTTAGGGCCTTCCTTGTTACCATCCGATTATGTGAAACATGTTATACTATGTCTATTGTGTATGTTGATGGTTGGTTACAATAAATGAATTGAAGATTGAATGTTTTTTAAGAGGCGGGAGAATCTCAGGCTTCCTGTTTCTGCTGCTAGAGCTCGCACAAGACTAGCACTGTATTGTCTCACACTTTACTATTTGTTTAATTCCAGCTCGTGTCCATCAGCATATACAGTATCTTCCTATCCTTTTTCTACCGTTACGCCATCTATCGTTCTGCACGGCAACAACAACAATGATAAAACTGTTATTCCCATGTAACAATAATATTGCACATGTTCATAACGGATGATAAAGCATTTCAGGCACCTTCAAGTGAAGCGAAGACCCAAAAGGTCCAATCTTCAACTAATATAGCCTACTACGAAGGCTGCATAGTCAGTTCAAAATTAGCATCTAAAATAAATAATCGATTCAAAATTGGGTAAGGTCAGTATAGCAGAAAATTACACTATGTAAGCACAGGAAAAACACGGTCAAGTGAAGTGTGCAAAATCTCTCACAGCCTTGATTTAGATAAGCCCTCCAAAGCTTTTTAAATTGGAAATAATATTATTTAGGGGCAGACTGGATACTAGTAGGCTAGGTAATGTATTCCAAACTTTTGAACCGTTGCATGCAGTAAAAAGAAAATCGCTGATACCGTTAGTAAGTGCTTAAGATACACACAACGCGCTAGGCAAGCTTGTATAATGACCGTGCGGTTCTACATGTAGGACTTACCCCCGGACAATAACCGTATTGTTTTACACTTTACTACTTGTTTAATTCCAACTGGGGCCCATGAGCATATACAGTCGCTTCCTATCCTTTTTCTACCGTTACGCCATCTATCGTTCACCGTGACAACGACAATGATACAACTTTTATTCCCATGCAACAATAATATTGCACATGTTCATAACGGATGATAAAGCATTTCAGGCACCATCAAATGAAGCGAAGACCCGAAAGGCGCACTGGCCCCCCCTTAATTAGGGTACAATATTCAACTAATATACTACGATGTCTGCAAAGTCAGTTCAAAATTAGCATCTGAAATAAATAGTCGATTCATAAATGGCTAAGGTCAATATAGCAGAAAATTGATTTAGATAAGCCCTCCAAAGCTTTTTAAATTGGAAATATTTAGGGGCAGACTAGATACTAGTAGGTAATGTATTCCAACCTAGACAATCTTGTAAAATGATCATGCGGTTCCACATGTAGGACTTACCCCAGGACAATAACCCACGACAATTATCCCTCCCACGGACAATAACGCCCGTGCTGAAAGAATGATCCGACGTGAAAGGCCTTACTGCGCGTACAAGAGCAAGAATGACGGATCCGGTTTCTTCCACTTCCCCTATAATCGTAATCGTAATCGTAATCTCGAAACTTCTACAGCGCCCACAAAAGCCAAGTCGCGGGAACCAGCTTATTCACAGGCGCTCAATCAAAACAAAATCGATAGGCAGCGGGTCAAGTCCGGAGAGTCAGGCAGGCAGGCAGATAGATGGACGGCTAAGGTGGGTGATGTTTAGAGTTGAAGTGGCGGGGGATGTAAGGAGAAGAAGAATCAGGATAGGATTTTTGAAAGAGCAATGTTTTCAGTTTTGAGTGAAAGACCTGTGGGGAGATAGCGAGAGGTGGAGTTTTGGTGAGTTCGTATGATGGGTCGGAAGTTTGCCGAAGTGCTGGCGGAAGTTTGTTCCAGAGAGGTGGAACGGCAATGGCTATGGAGCGGTTTGCGAATTTCAGTGATGAAGTGATGGGAGGGCGAAGCAGTGTAATGGAGGATGAGGAGCGTGTTGAACGAGGTGGCTGGATGGTGAACAACTGACGAAGGTAGAACGGCTGGGATGATTGAAGTGTATTGTAAGTGAGTGAGAGGACTTTGTATTCGATGCGTTCAGGTATTTTGAGCCAGTGAAGTGATTTCAGGACAGGAGTGATGTGGTGACGTTTGGGGGTTTTCGTCACTGCACGGGCGAGGGCATTCTGGATAGCTTGGAGGCGGTTAATTTGGGTTATATCAATGTTTAGGAAGAGAGAGTTGCAGTAATACCATTACCAGTAATACTATACCACCAGCGCCCTTTCAACTCCAAGCACCATACAACGTTGCCGTCCGACTAACCGACTTTCTGACGGTCTGGATTTTGACCACCAGCATATCTACTGGTTTACTGTCAATACCGCGCACACAATACCGCGCACACAATACCGCGTTTTTCACTACCGCGCAGCTTCAATACCGCGCACGTTCGATACCGCGCACGATCGTTAGTGCGTTTGTTTGCGAATTTGTTCAATCCAGCTTCTATTTCCCACATAGAAATACCTCCGTCCAGCTTCTATTTCCGACATAGAAATATCTACATCCAGCTTCTATTTATCGCTCGTTATTTTCGTCAATCCAGCTTCTATTTCCCACATAGAAATACCTTCATCCAGCTCTTATTTCTATGTATCTTATATATGAAATAGAAGCTGGATTGACGAAATAAACGAGCGAGAAATGGAAGCTGGATGAGGGTATTTTATATATGAAATAGAAGCTGGATTGACGAAAACAGCGAGCGAGAAATGGGAGCCGGATGAAGGTATTTATAGGTATGAAATAGAAGCTGGATTGAACAAATTCGCAAACAAACGCGCTAACGGTCGTGCGCGGTATCGATCGTGCGCGGTATTGAAGCTGCGCGGTAGTGAAAAACGCGGTATTGTGTGCGCGGTATTGTGTGCGCGGTATTGTGTGCGCGGTATTGACCGGATACCATATCTACTTTGCTCTGTAAATACGCTGGTTCCCGGGACTTTGCTTTTGTGGGCATCGTTGAAGTTCCGAGTTTACGATTGCGACCCAAACTCGGCAACCTGGCTACCAGAAACCCAAGCTAGAGTGAGAAGGATCCGACCAAGTAGTCACCGGCCGTATCCAATACTACCCGGACGGCGATGGGGTCACTGGACTGCCTGTGGAAAGATCGTTCGGTCGGAAATGCACTGAAGAGGAGGGTTATGGAGGTGATGGTGTGGTCAGTGGCATTGTATGGAAGTGAGGCATGGACTCTGAAGGCGGCGGATAGAAGAAGATTGACGGCATTTGAGATGATGACGTATAGAAGAATGATGCAGGTCGACTGGAGGGAACACAGAACAAATGCCTCGATTTTAGCGGAGCTGCGGCCGAAACAGAGACTGCTGGAGAGGGTGCAGAAAAGGAAACTGCGATACTTCGGACACCTGATGAGGGCAGACAACATATCGACACTGCTAATACAAGGACGAATTGAGGGTACCAGAGCACGGGGAAGACCAAGGAGGCGTTGGATGGACGATGTCTGTGACTGGACCGGATTACCACCTGTGGACTGTGTTAGACGGGCGCAGGACAGAGAGGAATGGAGGAAGCTGCTGTCGTTATCTCTGGTCTCCGACCCTCAGAAATGAGGATGGACAGCATCATCATCATCAGGGTTGAAAGTGGTTTGCAAAGACCCTGACAGACCCGGCTCACTTTCAGCCCTGTACCCGGGTGATTTATGCAATAAGCATTTTAAGCAACACGGATCACGCTGAATACATGTGGCGCCGTTGTAAAGTGTCTGAACTGAGAAGGAAGACAGAGGCGTATCAGCCTCCGGATAACTCCGCGTCAGAGGTCTCCATCTCCTCTGATTACATCCAAGCCCCATCACACAGGCGAGCAGCATAGTGTCACGCCGTCATAGCACCAGTAGTGGCAAGAAACATATCAACTAAGTTGTTCCCGGCGATCCCATTCCCATACAACCGCATGATATTAGTGTTTGACATCGGCTTGCTGATGTTATAGTTTGCTTGGCTTCATGATTGTGGGTGCGAGAGACCGCCATTAGTGACTCTTATAATTAGATATTTGATTTTAAAAACTTCGGTTAACAGCGGGAACTAAATAGTTCACGAAAGAGCGCAGAATGTCTGATTTTTAAAGTGTTTACTTAAGTGTTTACTTAAATCGAACAGAAATAACGACGCCCCTTGTCAGTGAATTTGACGGCTATACGATTGGAGAAGTGTCCAGATTGATTACTCCTCCGTACACTTCAACCGCACAGGCGCCATGTCTTCTGCTCTCAGCTACATTCAACTCCGCCAACATCCGTCTTAGTTTCTCTCTACTGTCGACCAACCACACGGATCTTCTGCCTTTGTTACCGACCGTCCAGGAAGATCTCGCGCACAGACCTTCAGTAAGCTACTACATCCATCTACCGGTTGGAGTTCCTGTTATGCTGGAAATCAAAGCATCTCAGTTTTATTCCGGATCGATGCAATATTCGGCTGTCTTCCTTCGACGCATTGAACCAGATTCGTGTCACATCATCGAACAAGGTGAGATCACAATCTAAAACTATAAAACACAGTTTGTAATGTGAGCTTGATAAAAAATCTCCTCATCCACGCGACCGATTTTTCCAAATAATTACAAAACAACTTCTAACCGCCCCATGACAACACTATCGGGATTCGCGATCCAAAAATATTACCTTTTGCCGAGCTTGAAAATTTATTTTTTCTAACCGAATCCTAGCACTGTTAAGACGCCATTAAATTTTGCTTTCAACCATCATCTTCAGCAAACATTGAGACCATCGATGATATATTGGTGATTGAACCCAGTACATTAATGACGTCATGGCCGATTTTAAAATTAGCCTATAGCGCGTTATTCCGTTAATTAATATCTATATCGTGTCGTATGTATCAGTAGCCTATTTAAGACGCAATAATTTTCGCCGATCGATTTTCAACGAAAAAATAGATTTTTAACCTCACTTTTCGCCGAGGTCAGATCTTTTGGCACGCGGTTTGGCAAAAATGCTGACTATAGCGTAAACATGGACGGGTGGAAGTTGGGTTGAACCGAAAACCTAAATTTCACGGGCAACACCGGGCACCAAAGGTGGTTAGACTGGGCTGGGGCCGATGGAAGCAGGCGAGGTGAGAAGGGCGGCGTGGGAGTGGGGTCAGGCGTGGCGGGGGACGAAAACAAATTTCTCGGGCGTGGGAGCGGCCTGACTGGGAAGTGGGAACTAAAAACCGAAATTACCCGGGCAACGCCGGGTAATTCAGCTAGTACATGAATACAAAGTGACACTTTCTAATGTAGTCCCATGTTGCGGATTGCATTTTTCTCGACAACTTTCTTTTACTGCCGTGGCCACTTTTGTCAGATGGTCGATAGCATGATTAATCATCAGGCACTAGAGATGTAGGATAAACAGTTTGACTTACAGTTTATTGAATCTAAAGAAAATTGCTTGTTAACTAAAATTTCAGCATATGAAGTTGAAAGATTCATATCTTTTTATCTGTTCGACTTTATCTGATGAAATTTTGGAATAATACTCTCGGTCCAATTCTCTAAATAAATTTTGGAAAATTTTAGCGTGATATGTCTTCAGGCATTAGAGATATATGAAAAAACAATTTGGCTTAGTTTTTTCACGGTGTATATTTGTTGTTCTATAATCTATCATTGATATTCAATGCTGATTGATAAACTGCTATTTATTGTGTAGCAAGGACAGAAAATCCCATGCCACATCCGGCAATGCACACAGTTGCCCCGGTGTAAAGGTTTCAAATTACCCCCTCCTTAACATTACCCCCCCCCCCACCCGCGGTAGCTTGAAACCGGTTTCAGATTACCCCCCGGAAACTAGATTTGCATCAATCATCGCATTTATTGCACTACAAAAATCAGAAAAATCATCCCGCTTCTTGTTTTGGTCTGAAGAATATCATCCGTCATCTCACTTCGTGTTTTGTTACCAATATTTTGATCCGTAAAAAATAATAGCCTCGAAGCCATTTTCTCCATTGTAACTTCAGCGGCGATTAGTATTTTAGTTACAGATGAAAATATTGATAACAAACCACTAAGTGGGATGACGGATGAAAATCTTCAGACCAAAACAAGAAGAGGGATGATTTTTCCGATTTTATTAGTGCAATAAATGCGATGATTGATGCAGATGGTAAGCTACAGCCATGCAGGTAATGTGAGTGCTAATGCTGATCGCATGGTGGTTGTTGTATCTGGCTTAGGAATTGAAAAAGCTTCTAACCATTCCAAACTGTCTGGGAATAAAATTGCTGAAATACGAAAGGAGGAAACGGGTATCAGAATGGCTGGCTTGGTTGACACAATCAGTGGTTACACATAGTGACACAATAGTCATTGTTCAAAAGTCCTTGGTTTGCAGACATCACAGGTTTAAATTGATTGCAGCATGCAGTTTTGATTTCCTCTTTGTCTCCACTGGACCTCAAGTTATTGCAGTTTTCGTCATGTCCAAGCGTCAGTTGCCTCTCACTGACAAGAACAAAATTTGTTTCTCTCTGTAAGGATACAAAGGCTGTTCCTTGGCTGACAGTGAGAGGGTATGGCTAGACCAGAACCACCAAGCGGTGGTTCAGTTTTATGTGCACTGCCCAGCAGAGTTCAGACAACCAGCCGGTGCAAGAACACTCAGAGTTCATTAAGGCTCAGTCTTATTGCACTTTATGAGGCTACCCATATTGGTGATGTTGACAGCATCGAATTCAGCCTAAATGGTGCATATCAAAGGGCCTATCTTCAATTGTTTGAAGATACATCTTTTCTGACTAATGCCAAAGAGCTGTAGGCTTACGATAAGGATCAGCCTGTTTATTGTAGCCCTGTCGTTGAGGCATGGTTCACTGTACCCATCACTTGGGATGCTCCTTACGATCTGTGTATGCTGTAGATTTTGTAGAATATGAAATAATTATTTCACAGCATTGAGAGCCAAGCAAGCTTCAGATGTAGCCTATGTCAGCAAAGAATACGCAGGACTGTCCCTTTTTCTTACAAGGTCTTTTCTAACGAGAAGAAACAAACAGTCTGCGCAGCATTGCTCAAGCCACAGAAGAAATGGATTTATGATTTGTTGATCCAAAACCATCAGGACATTTCAAGATAAAACTTTATCTGAGTTCGTGACACAGCAATCGATGCATCTATTTGCGGTAACGGCCCGCTATTCCGAGGGTCCACTATTCCGAAGGTCCGCTATTCCGAATATCCGCTATATTTTGTTGGTTATCCTTGTGGTTAGGGTTACAGTGGGTTAGGGTTGGGGTTAGGGTGGGTTAGGGTTGGGTGGGTTAGGATTAGGTTTAGGGTTATGGTTAGAGTTGGGGAGGGTTAGAGTTAGAGTTATGGTTGGGGTGGGTTAGGGTTAGGTTTAGGGTTATGGTTAGGGTTGGGGTGGGTGAGGGTTGGGTTTAGGGTTATGGTTAGGGTTGGGGTGAGTTAGGGTTAGGGTTATAGTTAGGTTTAAGGCTATGTTTAGGGCTAGGGTTCGGAATAGTGGACCTTCGGAATAGTGGACCCTCGGAATAGTGGACCCAAACCTCTATTTGCTACCCTCAAAGATGGTCAAAATTTTCTCTCTTCTGATCCCAAAACGTGGATAAGACGATAAGAACACCAACATTCCAAGGACATTGTTGCTGCACTTTCTATTTTTAGGCCTACTGACTTTGTTGGGCGTGCAGTAAAGTTACTCCAGGTTTGAAATGCTTTGAGTTCTGTCTCTCCTGCTTTCTTGATTATTGCAAAACTTTCAAAGCCATGTAAGACGACTTGCATGCTACGTTGTAGTTGTTTTGCAAGGTTTATAATAGGCCTATATTATTAAACTTTTAATATTTTCTTAAAATTTGAATGATGCGATTGAAATTTTTTAGAAAGTGTGATGCCTTCTCCTCAGACAATCAACTGCGGAAGTTATTTGCTTGACTGTGGATACATATTTGAAGGAGACTGGTCACAATATTCGTTCGATGACGACCTATTGCGTGAGATGGATTTTACAATTTCTCTTAACTAAGCCTTCTTCTTTTCAGACTGCGCAGTTTATTTGTTATCCAATACGCCAATGCCCCCCCCATTCGTTCCTTTAATTTTTAGGCCTACCTACGCTCTTTTGGTTTCAATATTTGACATTTATTACATCAGAATCTTTATCGACCACTTATTTTCATCAATCCGACTTCCATGTAACAAGAATTCTATTCGTCATTTCGTATTGTAGGCTAATCCACCACTCTTGACGAAAATCGTCCGTTTGACAAACCGTCCACTAGACGAATCGTCCGTTGACGAAACGACCGCATACACCGATTATGATGGTAATTATATAGGCTATTAATTATCGACTTGAAGTTTTGTGTTTCTGTTAATAATATCGTCGGCTTGATCATAATGCATTGTTAACCACTGCCATGGACCAATGCATTGCAAGAGCATCGATTAGAAATAATTTTATGGTGAGCCGACTGGTTTTTTAGGAACTGAATAATTATTAGTTGGCTGCTGCTTTGTGTTGTAGATCAGAATATGAGGTGGGGCTCTTCAACGGGATCTCCATCGGTCTATGATAAATACAGGGAAAATATGGCACTAACACCCACCATCAACATAACAAGATCTGTTTTACTAAGATTTATACTAAATTTCATAGAAGAACCTGCGACCGCATCCAAGACGAGACTCACTTTGGTGGTATATAGGACATCGTCACTTGGTCTCCTTACATCAAAACTGGCAAGATACTCTGGCGTTCAAAATGCAACCGTTGAACTGTGTCTTCCAACTGGACGATTCAAGTTGGCGTTTCTGGCATTCACCAACGACTTTTCTGTTCACTCGCTAATTGAATTGTCGTACCTTGATTTAACGGAAGAAGAGTGTGGTATAGCAACACAAGTCAATTATTGTGAGTACCTGACTGCAACAATTACTCTTTTCTTAGTATTAGATTACTAATCAAACCTATCAAATCCGTTTATACAACAAGACAACCCGAGACAGCCAGAAAGAAGAAACTCAACTTCACTATCAAGCAGGCGGAGCTCGAGGCTAGTCGGTTAAGGTGAATGCACGGATCAAATGGACCTGTAGGCCGTAAGGTCCGTTATCTAGAATGCTTTAAAGAAAATTGTTCCTGATTCGAACGTTCATTGAACTACTATAATTATACAACTTGATATAACATAATAATCATCTAACGAAGAGCGCGTGAAGATCTTGCAGAAGAGGCTTGCACATTAAGTCGCAGAGGTATTTAGGTGCTAAGCCCTGCAGAGACTTAGTAACTAGGAACAAGACCTTGTATGATGTATCCGAATCGGGCAAAGATGGTCAAGAGGCAATGTATATGGAGATGTGCGAGTCGAGTATCGAGGAAGTCGCGCAAGGTGTCACGACAACTCGTCTACCGACAACTCGTCTAACGACAAGTGGTCTCCGGACAATTCGTCTACGACAACTGGTCTACAGACAACTGATCCAGCGCTTGAGAAATGGAAGCTGGATGAAAGTTTTTACAGGTGAAATGGAGGTTGGATTGATGAAAAAACGTAAGAGAAATGAAATCTGGATGATGGCTCTTTTACAGGTGAAATAGAAGCCGAATTGACGAAAATAACGTATGAGAAACAAAAGCTGGATGAAAGTATTTCTTGAACTGAAATAGAAGCTGCATTGATGAAAAACGCTTAAGTAATGGAAGCTGAATAAGGTTATTGGTTTATATCTGAAATAGAAGCTGGATGGACGAAAATAACGGGTGAGAAATAGAAGCTGGATGAAGGTATTTTTAGATCTGAAGTAGAAGCTGGATGCATGTCGAAATACATGAATAAAATCATCGATCCAGCTTCCATTTAAGCTAAGAAACCATTTTCATAAATCCAGCTTCTATTTCATCAATACTATTCGTCTGTAGACCAGTTGTCGTTAGACCAATTGTCCGGAGACGAGTTGTCGGTAGACGAGTTGTCGGTAGACCAGTTGTCGTGGAACCGTCGCGCAATAAGTCTAGCAGCAGAATTTAGGACGCATTGCACAGATGATAAAATTTAGGTCCGCGGAAACATTCTTGAAAATTGTCTAATATTGAACTTATGATTCTGATTTCGTCTTCCCTGGTTTGACCGTTTTAGTCTGTGCTGACGAAAACGTTTGTCTGTCTCGGGTTATGAGTCCGTCTCCACTGCTAGTCTGGAAATGTTCGACGGGGAAATCCATTCGAATTGATGCTAATGGTAAGAATCTGTTTCACCAGCGAAGTAGTTCAGTCAAATCGCAACAACGTATTGCATCCTGATCAGGCCGATTAACTCATTCATTACTTCAATAATTTCAACGTCCTCAGAAATGTAATAAAAAACCGTAATATGCCCAGTCTTAAAGAAAGCCCTTCAATGTCGACTATCTTGTGCTTTTAGTTGACTTCTTCGTTAGGTCTGTTCCAAATAATTATATAAAGGCTTTTTCATTTTGTTGAAAAGCAGAGCAGTTTGTCCAAACAGGGCACTACCTTCCCGTATCCCGAATTAGTTACACGTCAATACGTAGGTTAAGTTCTCACATGTAGGTATTACGGACCCCTTAACTTAAAAAGGCACATCTGCAAAAGTTTAGCATCCATACAGTCCAATTATATTGCAACCAAATGCTTTCATCATAAAGATGCGTACATTCAATAGGCTAAGTTCTTATTCTATTTTCTTGCTTTCCAGAAGCCTTGACTGTCGTTTATGATCTTTACGGCACGATAAACTTGACAGAAATTGACAGTTTCACCACGATATACTTTAATGCGGCTGGAAATTTCAACGCATCTCTGCAAGTAACGTTTTCAACGAATAGATCTGGTTGCCCTGAGGTCGATTTCAGCAACGCATTTTATGTTAGTACGCCTACCCTGCCTACAAATGTTTGCTTGGTTGTACTAAAGTGGTTCATTTTTTACGTTTAATAATCATAGGTTAATTAGTGAGACATGTTTTTACATTTATTTTCTTTTATTATGTATTCGCTATTTTTGCTAATTTCCCATCATGCATTATTTTGTTTGATCGAAATTACATTAAAACGGTTAGTAAAGCAGAGGGCTTAAATAGAAAGTAAATAGAAAGTAAATAGAAATAATACTGACAATAAATCTCTTTTGCATAAATAGCTGCTGTAAAAATACAGAGGTAGGCCTACTTGTGAAAGAACATGCGATTTTATGTTCTTTGAAGGGACTATTTGTCCAGGGACTTTTTGTCCGGGAACATCTTTATCAGGGGACATTTTATCCGAAGACTTTTTGCCCATGGACATTTTTTGCACGGAGAACTTTTTGTCCATGGACATTTTATCCGGGGACTTTTTGTCCAGGGACATTTTTTCCTAGTACCGCTCTGGATGAAGTTTGGACCTCGACCTCTTAGCTGTTCAAATACTTCAGCTCAACTGACACGTCTTAACCCTTCGACTTCACGAGCGTGACAACCAACCTCGCTCCTTCAAAAGACCCACAGTGTGATAAAGGACCCACGGCGTCGCGTATAAAAGCTAAATTCTGTCTCTCTGTCTCTCTCTCTCTCTCTCTCTCTCTCTCTCTCTCTCTCAACTCTCCTCTCCTTCTCCTTCTCTCCTCCCTTCCTCTCCCCGCTCTTCCTTATCTCCCTGCCTCCGTCCGTCCATTCGTCCCTCTATCCCTCCCTCTCTCCCGACCTTCCTGCATGCCTGCCTGCCTGCCTCACAACATTCCAATTCCATTATTTTGTGGATGTAGAATTCCTTTTGAAAGCGTTTATTGTGAAAGAAGTTGATGTGACTCCGCAGGTAGGCACAAAAACGAATGATCACTTCGATTCGGATTATATTGATCTTCATTCGGCGCATACTTTATTCTCATGCGATGTGATTGTCATCAGCTGCGAGGCCCACGTGGCTCGTTGTGTGGATCTGGTCAAGTATACCATCGATGTGCGAGATCCACCGAAGGGTAGGCATCATCTTCTGAACCGTATTCTGGTCAGTATCTCTTATATAGCAATAAATCCAGCTGCAAGGAATCAGCGATCCATGGATTTCATAATTTTTTTAATGTACGAAGCTTGCGGTAAATGGAGAAAAAAAAATTAAGATCTCATTTGAAATATTGAAGGTATTTCATATTTTTCTGCGTTTCGCTATTGTGTGTAGGTTACGAAAATAATATGCCTATTTTGTATCGATACTAGGCTGATTATCGGTAAAGATACACTTAGACTTATTGGTAGGCTACACTGGATCAGAGTACATCGTAGTGACTCGTTTTCGCTAATTTGAATCTGACGCATTGTATCCAATTGTATAAATACAATTGTATAAATGTGGCGCCGCACACCGAAATGAGCATTAAGTCGGAGATTACACATCAGAGATATTAGAGAAATAGTAATTTTTTATTTTTTTATTTAAAAAAAAAAGTTTTAAAAAAATTGGTTGAGAAAATTTTTTTAAACTTTTTTTCAAAAGACATGTAGCCAAGCTATTATAATGCTCCTGATTTGCAAATTATTATTTTTAATTAATTAAATTTAATTAATTAATTAATTTAATTAGATCACTTTTTTCCTTGTATCTTCGGCTAAAATTAAGCTAGAGCAATAATTTTTGTATCATTTTGACGCCTGAGACAAGGCCTTTGAAATGATGCATCAAACGCAATATGTTTGAAAATCACCTTAATGCTCATATCGGTGTGCGGCGCCACAAATATGTAACCTGGTTGTCCAGATTGCTCGCTGCAGTTGACAAAGAACTTGGACAGCGATCTCCGAGAATTCGAAAGTCTAACAGCTCAGTGGACGTCAGAGGTCTTCGGTGCATCTGCTGGGATCGTCTGCGTAGCAGTGGACTTGGTTCTGCCATCTAGCGTCCAGGCGAAACTCTTCCAGGAATCGCAGAACGGCACAGTGTGGAACCGAACTGTGTTCACAAGTGGCAGCGCTACGGAGGACCGAATTCGCGGAGAATTCCAAGTTCCACTCGACAAAGACGCTGTTCAAATTCAGCTTAGTGTTTACTTCACTGAAAATGCTACAATCAACAACATCAGCTTGGAATTCGGACCCTGTCGGCAGAACGGTAAAAACATTTGAACATGTACAGAAGACACTACAAGAAGTATAGTAGGTTAACAGAGATCTGGCATCGAGAAGTAATTTGTAATCTACGGATGAAATCTAGAATTTAGAAATCTAGAAACTGTTCACGCTAAAAAATAGATCTCCGCGCTTTGCGTTGACGACCAATCACATCATGACTTTTGTGCATGTTTGTTTTTACAGCACTTGCACCAAGGACCAATCTGTCGTGCGACTTCACAAACCTTGACAGCTGCGGATACCATGACGCTTCGGAGAAGGAGTCGCGTTGGGTAGCAACAGCTTCCCTCGCGGAATCGACAGGTGATGTACCATCAGAGTAACGGGAATGGTGATGAGCATCATCATCGTCGTCGTCATCATCATCATCACGATCGTTATTGTCATCAACATTCAGCAACACATCATACATATTAAGCCGACACTTAAAACATACATTTCTATAATTATAGGTCTACGTCCAAAAAGCAACCGTTACATGTACATTTCCTATAAAAAATTATAATCTATAGAATGGACCGTTTCACTCGAACACTTCTACCTGAACGCTCACTTCTCTCGGAATCTATCTTTCTTTCTCTATCTCTTATTACATCTACCTGCCGCTCCTTCTCTATCTCTATTATTATAATATTCTCTTTATTGAACAATCCGGTTGACAGACCGCAACCGATTACAGTGTGCAATTATGCAGTTTAAACGATTCACAAGAACGGAGATGACAGAATACACAAATCTCTTAACTATACTAACTGAACAGACGGCCTCCAATAATACATATTACTCTCTAAAAGCCGTCCGTCCGTCCGTCCGTCCGTCCGTCCATCAATCTATCTATCTATCTATCTATCTATCTATCTATCTATCTATCTATCTATCTATCTATCTATCTATCTATCTATCTGTCTGTCTGTCTGTCTGTCTGTCTGTCTGTCTGTCTGTCTGTCTATCTATCTATCTATCTATCTATCTATCTATCTATCTGTCTGAAGCGCCGTCGGCCGCACCTCGTCTTTTGCGCGCCAATCAATCTGCCACGTGCTATAGTGTGCAACAAACTAAGATGCATATTGCCAGACAGTTGTTTGAAGTTTCAAAAGTCTAAAAGAGAGAGAATATTCCCTCCGCCGGCGAATAAATTCTCCCCCTTTGTTCAGCGTGAATTGGGTTACAGCCGCATAAAATTTACAGATGAGTCGGTTAAACCGTTAGTTTGCGTTGCCAAGTAATTAAACAGGAAAATATATTGTTATATAGGTCTGTTTTTATATCAAAAACGAAAATGGGGGATATCAAAACCTGTGTATTTAGCATACTGTTATATGCATGCGAGACATGGACTCTGCGGAAGCGGGACACAAGCAAACTCCTGGCATTCGAGATGAGTTGTTATAGAAGGATATTGCGCATAAGATGACAGCAGAAAATAACAAACAAGGAGGTGCGTGAAAGAGTGAAAAGCAATAAAAACATCGAACAAGTGATAATGGAAAGGAAGCTCAATTTTTTGGACATGGTGCAGAATGGACAATAGCAGACTGGTGAAGCAAACTATGTTGGGGGGTAATTGACGGCACGGGGGTCAGAGGGAGGCCATGCAGGGAATGATTGGACGATGTCAGAGACTGGCGCGGAATGGACATACAAAAACTGAGCTGGCTGGCGCAAGAACGTGACAAATGGAAGATGATGGTGAATCATGCGATCGACACCAACGGGCGCTGAGTTTACGGACTGAGATAATGATAATGACTTTTATATCAAAAGTTCTTCCAATAAAGAATTTCAGCCAGGGGCGACTCTGTTTCGTGTGAGACTTTATAATATGAGGAAGCACTTGATATCTCGACACCAGTGCATAAAAAAATAAGAGCTCTAGAATCAGTTACCTTTTATCGTAAGTCTCGCCCCCTTTCCACCAAGCGTTAGGCTTATCTGCCGTCATGGGCTCCAAGAACTTATAGATTTCTATATATTGTAATTTCCTCTATTCAATGGGAAAAAATAGATATTTCAGATCTCCCACTGTTTCAAATTGCATGTATGCTGCTGTAGATTTTGGAGGTCAAGCTCATTGTGTATCAGACGCAAATGGCAGAAGCTATGTAGGGAGACAGAACGTGACATTCAGTGGAAGACCATGTCAGCCTTGGAACTCACAGGATCCTGTCGTTCATCCTTTCGTCGATGTCTCCTACTTTGCAGATTTCTCAGATGATTCTGATCAAACCGGAAAAGAGGTTCTTCTGGAAGATGTTAGCAACTACTGCCGCAATCCCTCTATCGATGATACTTACGATATATGGGCTTTTTGCTACGCCAATGGCTCCAGCTTTCGGAAGGAATACTGTCCTATTCCGTTTTGTCAAGGTACTTCTAAATATCTAAACATTATTTTGTATTGCAATAATTGTTACAATAATGTTTGCAATGGTAGTAATGTGGCGGTCGCCCTGGAGACCGGCGGCGCTTGGTGTACTGAAGGACAGAAATTCATTTCCGAGTTGGGGAACCGAATAACTGCCGCAACCCACGATCCAATGGAAACATCATACCTGTTCAAGCGGATCTCGGTGTCTCTTCAACGAGGGAATGCCATCTGCCTCCCCGGAACATTGCCACTGATCCCCGAGTTTTGAATGCGATGACACATCCTTCTTGGTACTCATCAGCCGCTTGCTATACGTAATAATAATAGTAATAATAATAATAATAATAATAGTAGTAGTAGTAGTAGTAGTAGTAGTAGTAGTAGTAGTAGTAGTAGTAGTAGTAATAGTAGCAGTAATAATAATAATAATAATAATAATAATAATAATAATAGTAGTAGTAGTAGTAGTAGTAGTAATAATAATAATAATAATAATAATAATAATAATAATTTAATACCTCGGGGAAACAATAGTTGTAGTGGTGGTGGTGGTGATGGTGATGGTGGTGGTAACATTTTCTCCTCTCTGTTAGATGATATTTAAAGTTCTGATGGATTATATTTACCTAAAGGGGAAAACATGATAACGATTATTCATATTTTCCCTTGTCCACTTAACTTACCTGGTATTGATTTCTACGCTTAGCATTGTCAAAACATTCTGAGTGCCGAGCTAACTGCAGAACTTCACTATGCAACGAACTTGTCTCGATTTAGTCGGTGAAAAATTCATCGTTGCGAATATAACAGATTTTGACAACAAGTGTATTAACTCATTTCGCAGTTACAGTCTAGGCTTTATTTTCAGAATACTTCTTGAGTGCTTTGTTTGGAAAGTGGCTTGACTCCGCTGTGCTGCTGGCTCCACCAATTCAATTAAACAGACCAGTCTGTCTGTACTTTGAATATCGACTGAGCCATCCGAAGATCATACTTCGCATACAGACAACCAGTCTCTCCAACCCATCCTCCATTTTGAAGCTGATGGAACTGAATTATGGGCTCCAGGCGAACGCATCCGACTGGAGCGCTGCAAATGTTACACTGAACAGCTTCTATGGCCAAGTGCAACAGCTGAAATTTCTAGCCGAGAATATTGGATTCACCATAGAGCTTGAATACGCAGCCATTCGCAACATAAGCATGAATGATTCGCCGTGTCGTCAACCAGGTAGATGCACTTTATGGAAACGTTGTTGGTAATATTTTGTTTGTCCGGAAATGAAAATCACCCAAAGAAGGCGTGGATTGACTGATATAGGACCATACGCTTGGGGCGCGGTGGTGTAGTGGGTATGTTCGTGTTCGTTGCCTTGCAGGTTCGAATCCACCTCAAGCCGCCGCGTAGGGACCTTGAGCAAGTCCTTCGCTCGCAACTGCTCGGGCGCTTTGGCGTGAAACTCCAATGCTGTGTAGTTGGGAGCGCCTCTAAGTAGTGACCTTGAAGGGGCGCTATATAAATGGATAAATAAATAAATAATAGGCGCAGAACCAGATGGGCAAATGCCCCCCGCCCAGTGGCGTAGGCAAGAGGGTTCAGGGGTCAAACCCCCCATTGGCTCCGGAAAAGATCTTTTAAGGTTATTTATCCATTTAAATAAGAAAAAAACAACAAAACAGGGTATCCGGCCATAAACCCCCCCATCATAAATTTCTGGCTACGCCAATGCCCCCGCCTATTTCGAGCGAGTCTGTTTTCGGGCAAGTAGACCCGGAAAATATGTCAAGAACTATGCTTGAGGCTCAACACTCATTTCCACACCACATTTTCTCCCAGTTTCAATTTGCCCGAATTGAGTTTGATAGCCTACTCACTGAAAATGTCCTGATTCTCATTCGCGCCATGTGTGCGATATCTGGATCTACTTGATAGCTCACTGACGGGTACCTTTACTGAGTAGGCTACATTTCCAATTTCACGCTCCTAGTCAATGTAATTCGCCATTCTGTATCCACCTTTACTTCCTTAGTTCATGTCTTTAGATGTTCTTGAATTAGCTACTGCAATTCTCTTCTAACTGAGCTGCTATACTGACTGCCTGTGACACGAAACGGAGTATCGCCCCTGAAAGCTATCCGAGGGGATAAACCATTCTATCCCCTTTTTTGAAAAATTCGCATAATAAAAACAATTACGCTGTAATCAAAATTTAAAGTGGCTCTAATTGTTTTAAGTGTCCTAAGCAATGCTCAGATAAAGGCAACTCGAACTTATTTAGTGACTCTGAGTGTTTTTAAGTGTTTTAAAAGTTTTAAGTGCTCTAAAAACAGGGCAAAAGAAATTATATAGTAAGAATAAACATACTTGTTAGTGTCATTGTTCAACATAAAGCAGATGAAAATTAATTTGCCCAAAAAAATACATGCGGAAGCGGTTTTTTCGACTTTTTGTAATTTGGGGGGATACAATTAATACGGGGGATACTCTATTTCGTGACACCTGCCTAAGTCACCAGGTTCTCTATGTATGTGCACTTGTTATAGCGCCCCTTCAAGGTCTCTCTACTCAGAGGCGCTCCCGAATGCAGAGCGGACACTGCATCGGAGTTTCACGCCGAAGCGCTGAGCAATTGCGAGTGAAGGACTTGCCCAAGGTCCTTACGCGGCGAGATGGATTCGAACCTCGAACCTTCCGGCTTCAAGGCAATGACGCCACCACTACACTACCGCGCCTACGGCGTAGAAATTGGATGGAGCGTTGCTAACCAACGTCGGTGGGGGTAGGGCAGCAGGGGCAATCCGGCCATGGCCCCCCATTAAAAAATTTCTTTATTTTTGACCAGCTATTTTGCTCGGAAAATAGACGTGGCCCCCCCATGAGTAGTTCCGCAGGACGTTGCCCCCCCCTTCGAAAATTTCTGTATCCGTCCTTGTAGGGCAGCAAGAAGTGTGTACACAGTTTGCGGCATATCCAGCACCTGATACGTTGATATCGCTGATTCAGTTATTGTCTATTTCACAGACACGGACAAAGAAGCAAGGGAAGAGTACACTGGAGACCGTCTGCCAAGCGATTCCTTCAAACAACTGGTCCTAAACGAGACGACTTGTGAGTTGTGACCTTCAGCGGGGTCTTGCCCGAAATATTTGGCAGACGTGTTTACTTCGGCCACACTCAGATTCCTCCAACCGTCCACTTTGTTCATCCAACAGACTTGACTCTTGGTTCCTCGTTCTAGAACTGTCATGGCTCTTGGTCGATCATTTGCCTCAATTGGTCCTTCGATGCGCTATCTCCTTTTGTTCGCTTTACACTTTTATCTGGCAGTCTCTCTGCTTCCTTCTCTCTTCACAAAATCTGTTTTTTCTTCTTCTTCTTTCTCTTCCTCTTCCTCCTATTCATCCTCTTCCTCCTCTTCCTCTGCCTCTCCCTCTTCCTTTCCCCTTCCTCTTCTTCATCCTCTTCTTCTTCCTCTTCCTCTTCTTCTTCCTCTTCTTCTTCTTCTTCTGCTTCTTCTTCTTCTTCTTCTTCTTCTGCTTCTTCTTCTTCCTCTTCCTCTTCCTCCTCCTCCTCCTCCTCCTCGTCTTCTTCTTCCTCGTCGTCGTCTTCTTCTTCTTCTTCTTCTTCTTCTTCTTCTTCTTCTTCTTCTTCTTCTTCTTCGTCCTCCTCCTCCTCCTCCTCCTCCTCCTCCTTCTTCTTCTTCTTCTTCTTCTTCTTCTTCTTCTTCTTCTTCTTCTTCTTCTTCTTCTTCTTCTTCTTCTTCTTCTTCTTCTTCTTGCGGGGCGTTGCGCACTCTGATCGCCTGTGGAACTCTGGATTGTGGAACTCTAGTTTAGAGAAGCATTCTGTTGTGTGCTCAAGCATTAAACATTTTATTTGCTTGAGTTGCCATTGACGCCGAGATTTACAATCCGCTATAATTAGAAAATTTAGTTGTCGCGACTGAACTAAACTTCTCACTTGGGCCTAAATACCAAAGTTGGTGCTTCGTAAATGTAAAGCTATGATAGTAATTAATTGAGTCTTAGTATTATTCGAAACCTAATTTGCAACATTGGAGATTGCTCATTGCTGACACCAAACACGGTTTGACCTTTATTTTAAAATCAATCAATCAATATCATTGGGCTTAATGCCCGTTAGAGTCCGACGCTACTTTCTGTTTGAGTCTGTCTCGCGTCATGTTTCCCATCTTCAACCGGTCCGGTGAGCAGGTCTGCTCCATACCATGAACATCTTGGACCAGCTGGACCACCTTGTCTGACTGAAGAGAATATTGGGAGAGAGGCATGAAGGACAACCTCTGTCGATGCCCGTATGTGTCCCACGCTCTCCCCCGACTCTCTCCACCGGTCTGTCCTGACCGGCCTGTGCATATCTGCTCCACATCATGACACCTTGAAGCATCTGGGACCATTCTGGGTCACTCTGTCACTTGTGTCGTGGTTTTTGCGGATTTCAATCGTCTTGGTCTTTTCCTGCCGGCGTATCGCCACCCATCTGGCAAACCTTCCTCCTTTTGTCCGGGCTTAGGACCGGCACAGAGACGTTGTTGGTTCACTGTGGTGGAGGATGGATGCAGTTTAACGTCGCGCCCAAGACTTTTTGAAATTAGCTGAAATTAGAAATTAGCTGCTTATTAATCCTTTCTTTTTGTCTGCGCAGCTAATAACATGAAGGACTTGGTTGCAACACTCGGTCATCGGATGGATCGCCTCATTTATAGGTAAGTCTTGCATTTGTCAGACAGCCAACTGACGGTTTAACCAATTCACTATCGTTTCCTGTGAATTAATTGGAATGACCTGTTTGCAAAAAAAATCACAGTAGTAAGCAGACTCCCATTCCTAGCGCAGTCCGTCTGTTTGTATATGTGAAATGTGGGCGACTGAAAACGGAAAATTTCTCCCGCAAATTCAGCCCCCAAAACTGAAATCCTGCCGCCGCCACTGTCTGTAACTGACTAATGCAAATAGGCAGATAATTGATAGTTAAGCAATCCACTACCGGTACATCTCTTACTGCGCGGAGTGCATTATGACTAACTTGATCACTTCCAGAATCCAAACTACAGGTCAAATGTGAATAATAGCCTATGGCAACCATGACGCTCGAGCATAGATAATAAGACATCAATGAGTCTATAATCCCTTTAACTTGATGTGTTTATTCAGATGCATGTGGAATGGCGCAGAATGCAATGAAACTGATATTCGCAGTGATCTCACAGATCTCGGTCTCTGCTACACTTTCAACGGAGACGAAAGTCACTTTCTGTCGTCGAAAACAACCGGCACGTAGTCTCTATCATCGTCGTTGTCGTCGTCATTGTCATCTTCTTCGTCATCGTCATCCTCGGCACAATCATCATCATAATCATCAACCGTGGTAGCCTATAGGCCAGTCATAAGCGTCATCTTAACATTTACACCGCATTCTCCCTTGATCACAAGCGAAAGGAAGTTTCTGCGTCTAAAATAATTCATACATAATGTTCTCGAGTTCCCTCTTTGGTGCAATCTGAAAAACTTTGGTACACATAAAAAACTTTCTCACTTTAATGTTTTATTTCCAGTTATGATTTTCTAAACTATCCAATATTGTTAGTCCACGCCTTTTCAATCTTTTTTCACAGATCATATCCTTTTGATTACGAACTATTTGTGCAGCGATTCTTGGCTCTTTAACTAGTTTTTCGATGACCTGGTAATGTCCACAGCTCCAACTATTCCCCACTTGAGTAATGCAGCATGCAAACATAGGCCTACCCTGCGGAGGTCGGACGATTCGATCATCATACTTAGGGACTGCTTCAGAATTTGCTGTGAATTTTTTAATCTAGGCCTACACGAATATTCATATTTTGCATTTTCTCAGGTGCGACCTACGGTCTTCGTCTCATGCTAAATGTGGAATCGTACGAAAACATTCCCGTCTACAAACTGAACACCGGCATTAAGGTGAGTTCATGAGGTTTTTCACATGAAACATTCAGTTATGGTGTGTGATCTTCCACAATCACCCACGATTTTCCAGTCTCTTCTTTGTTCTGCAGCGCAGCCTAGGCCTAACCTATTCACTGTACTGCGGTAGCTATGGCTAGGTTATAAGTGTCTAAAGTTCTTAAACTTGTTCACTTACAACAAAGATCAGTTTCTTGTATTTTCTTCTTCGATTTCCAACATTCACAAACAACACAACAATGCATCAACGACGACAAACAATTCAATTGCACGACAGAAACGCTGTCTTATTATATTACTACTCTAACGTCTTCTACACACGACTAGCACTCCTTCTACAACTTATCTCACTCTTAGCGTACACTCTCTCTTCGGTCGCACTGTCCTCTCTGCCTCTCTCTGTCCGTCTCGCTGTCTGTCTGTCTCTCTCTCTCTCTCTCTGGCGACGACGCGCAGCGGCGCTTTCCCGCCACTCAGTCAGCTGGCCTGTCTGTCTGTACACTCAACAATTAGCTGACATTGAGCTGGCCTAACCGTACGCTCAACAATTAGCTGATCACTATACGTTATACAAAATTAGCTCACATTACCTCTTTCCTTTCTTTTAAAGAGAGCTAATTACCTATAAAAATTAGCGAACGTACCTTAACTAAACAATGCAAACAGTCCAATATATATAACATCATAAAATATCTTACACTACAATCTAGATAAACAATCAGCTACTACATTCAATTTGCCTTTCTTATAGTTCAACAGAATGTCAAAATTTTGTAATGATAATGACCATCTGACTAACTTAGCAGATTTCGACATTGATTCAGTCAAGTAAACTAAAGGATTATGGTCTGTAAACACATTAATTTAAGAACCAATAAGAATTTCTTTCAACTTATTTAAAGCCCATATGATTGCATAGGCTTCCTTCTCAATCGTCGCCCATCTCCTCTGGGTATCTGTCAGCTTCTGACTTATAAATGAAACGGGACGTTCTATCCCTTCATTGTCCACCTGTGATAGGACAGCTCCCACAGCAAAATCACTGCTATCACAGTACAAATTAAAAGGTTTACCAACCTCAAACATATATAAAACCACATTTGACAAGACAATCTGTTTAAGTGAATCAAGGGATTTCTGATGTGCATCAGTCCAAACAATGTTCTCAGGTACTTTCTTGCTGGTTAAGTCTGTCAATGGTTTAGCAATTTCAGCAAAATTACAAATAAACTGTCTGTAAAACCCAAAAAATCCTAAGACCTGTTTCACTTCCTTCCTGGTTTCAGGTTTCTTCAAATTAATCAAACTGTCAATCCTATCTGGATTCATCATCTTCTTCCCTGATCCTATAAGGTGACCGATGAACTTCACCTCACTCTTACCAAACACACATTTCTTCAAGTTCAACGTTACATTATGCAGTCTAATTTGTTTCAAAAATAATTCCAAATGTCTTAAATGAATGTCCCAATCATTAGAATGCACTGCAATGTCATCAACATAAGGTTCAGTGAAATCATGTATCGGTTGCAAAATCATATTTATCGCTTTTACAAAAGTCCGTCCAGAGTTAATCATTCCAAAAGGAACACGCGTAAATTCGTACAGTCCATTATGTGTAACAAACGCAGTCTTCCATTGATCACTCTTTTTCACAGGACAAGTCCAATAGGCACTGCGACAGTCCATAACGGAAATAAACTTGGATTTTCCGACTTTGCTCAAGACATCACTGACGATTGGCATAGGATATCTGCAGTTCTCAGTAAAAGAGTTAATGTATCTGTAGTCACAAGCCAATCTCAAGGATCCATCCTTCTTTTTGACAATGACAAGTGGACTTGCCATTCTGCTTGACGATGGTTGAATGATGTTTTCTTTCAGCATCTCTTGTATTTGTCTTTCCACTTCTGCCCGGTATATTAGTGGTATTCGATATGCCATGAATTCTTTTTCTCGAAAGTCTGGTTTCAACACCACTTCATGTTCTACTAATGTACATAGTCCCGGTTTGTCCGAAAATCTGTCTGCATAACGATTCAGTACATCAAGTAATTGTTTCTGCTGTTCGCTCGTAAGATGTCCAATTTGTTCATAATCCAATTGGAGTGATTTCTGTTTTGTCTCTGAATAGTCTTCCTTCAGCGGTATTTCTACCACTGATCCAAATTCGTCATCCTCTTCCACGATCAGACCACAAGACAATGTTCTCGTAATGAACTTCCTCATCTTGTTGGCATGAATAATCCGTCGACCGTTTTCATTCATGTCCACGAGATACGAATATTTGGATCTTCTTTGCAAAACCGTGCATGGACCATGCCATCGTGAGATTAATTTATTGGTTGACGTTGGATACAGCACGATGACGTTTTCTCCTGGTTCGAATTCTTTATCTTTTGCTCTTTTGTTATATTGACTGGCGTATTGTTTTTGCTTTTCTTCAGCACAGCTCTCGGCGAATGTCAAGGCCTTTTCCATGTCTGCTCTTAAATTCTTCAAGTATTTTGCCGGTTGTACTCCAATGTTCGGTGGTAGATTTATCTCTTTGGTCCAGCTTTCTTTAAGAATGGTTAGTGGCCCTCTCGGCAATTTTCCATAGACCAGCAGATACGGTGCCACTCCTGTAGTTGCATTAGGCACTTCTCTCAATGCCCAGACCGTAAATGGGATGATTTTATGCCACTGTCTCGGATTTTCCACAATGACATGATGAACCATCTTCTTGAACGTTTGATTCCATCTCTCCACTAATCCGGCCGCTTCTGGATGTCCTGGCGAATCGAATCGAGGACAACACCCCATCAATTTCAGAAATTCTCTCGTTAGACTGGCTGTAAAATTCGTTCCTCTATCACTCGTTATCACTGACGGAACTCCCACATCCATGAACAACTTCATCAGAGCTTCGCATACAGCCTTAGCAGTCAATGACTTCATCAAAAAGATTGTCGGCCATCTTGTACATGAGTCTATGATGCACAAGCAATACTTATGCCCTGCTGCTGACGTCGGTTCGATTGGTCCTACGACGTCCATTGTCATTCTTCTGAACGGCACATCCTCCCTTGGTATTGGTGTAATCGGTACTCGATCCATCACCAAACTTCGTGCTTTCAACTGACACTTCTCACAGGACTTGCAGAACTTCACCACATCTCTACGCATCCTTGGCCACACAAAGGACAATTTGATACGTTCTCTTGTCTTCTCTTCTCCCAAGTGTCCGCCAAATACTGACTCGTGCGCCAATTCCATCACCTGAATTCTTCTTTCCTTCGGCAACACCAACTGATACACCAACTGATCCAACATTTGATGCTTCTTATACATCAACCCATTCACTACACTAAACTCTGATCCTTTGTCTTCAGCTATCTTCCACTACGACTTCAGTGACTCGTCATTTCTCTGCTGCTCTTCAAATTTCTTTGCGTCTGCCAATTGTCTTTCATCATTCGTATTCTCGGCAAACAAATCTCTCATACTCGTGTCCATTTCACTATCACTTCCAGAATCATCATAATCATCACGTTCACATGCAACCATCTCTTCTTCAATTTCATTGCTCCTGGATGTTATTCCTTCTTCTTCTTCTTGAACGCTTTGTTCATCATCGCTTTCTGTGTCTTCATCTAGCAAACTTTCATTTGATTTTTCCTCTTCTCCTTCTTCCACTTCTCTTCTCCGACTCTGTGCTCTCGTAGTCACATTCGCTTGCAATTCTCCTTGCAATACATTCACTGGTGGAACCTCTTTCAGTTCTGCAATTATCTCTGGATGCAGCAAGAACTTTTCTTTGTTATCTTTGCACAAGACTGCCGGAATGCTGGCACATACCAAGGTTAAATATGGCGCAATATTCATTTCCTTGTCCTTCAAATCTCCTCCTACGTTATGACCACTCATCCGCACTTCTATTTTCACCAACTTAGCTGGAATGGGTTCTCCAGCCACACATTGCAAATGTACTCTGCCAATTTCTTCTACTATCGCTCCTTTCAATAATTCCTCATTGATTATTGGAATCTCAGTACCAGAGTCAATCAGCGCTTTGACTTGCACGGGACGACAACTGTCATCATTTCCACGTATTTCTACATCTACATGCTGTAGTAAGTACTTCTTCGCACGTTGACACTCATCTTTACTTTCTGTTTCTCGACAAGTATCCGTAATGGGAGCAGATTTTACTACTTCTCTCTGTATAGTAAACTGAGGCGTACACTTCATTACTGACTTCACTTCCGTTTCGCGGTTGTCTTGTCCTTCCAGCTGATTAGGTGCATTCATTACTTGGATCTGATTTACTCTGAGATTTTCTGCACTTCGAGTAAATCTATTTCTCAGATTTGTCATTCTTGGTGGTGCTTGACAATCCTTTATCAAATGTCGGTCTGACTGACAATTATGGCAACGTTTCCTCACAATACCTCTCTGTTCAGTGCTCTCCCGTCTGTAATTGTACGGAGTATATGCTGCATTGCTTTCTCTTTGGCGTCCCATCACTGGAATTCGACTATATATTTGTCTGTCACCCGTTGCTTCTCTTCTATCTTGACCAAACTGTCTTCCATGAGCACTATCTTTCCTTACTTCATTACTTCTGGCTTGGCTTCCTGTTTCTTTGTTACTACTATTCCACCTGGTTTGCTTCGAACTATTACCCCATGCTTCATATTTCGGTTTGTCTTGAAACATTAGACCAATTCGATTGTTCACATGTATGTCTGCGAGATCTGCAACATTACTAGCTTCCCAACATTCAGTACCCTCCTTTGCTAGTACAAACTGTAGTGGACCCGGTGGTAGACATTCTTTCAACTTATCCGCCACCAACAGATCAAATAACTTCTCATAGTCTTTGCCCACTCGCCTACTTCTGACATAATAGTTCAACAGATTCTTCAATCTTGCTGTAAACATAGTGTATGTCTCTTCTGCCGTTTTCTTCGCATCTACAAATCGTGATCGATATTCTCTCGCTGTCAATTTGAATTCTTTCAGTAAATGTTCTTTCACTATGTCGTAATTGTCTAGATCATCAAAAGACAATCGGTTTAACACCGTTCTCGCTCTTGGTGTCATTAGTGGCAACAGCAATTTGACCCAAAACTGCTTTTCCACCGTAAAACTGTTGAATGCATTCTCAACTGTCTCAAAATATAATGGCACCTCCATCATATCATATGGCATCTTAGGTAACACGTGTTTCATTGCATCACCTATCTTTTTAATCTTGGACACCATTGTCTCACTTTCTCGGATCCTATTTCGTTCTAACTCCTCACGGCTTCTTCTTTCGTCTTCATTTCGTTCCCTTAGTCTATTTTGATCTTCTTCCCTACGCAGTTCTTCTTGTTCTATCTTCTGCTGCAACAATTCTAACTGCCTTCTGCGTTCCTCCTTTTCAATAGCCATTTCTCGGAGCTGAGCTTCCTTAAGAGCGAGTTTCTTTTGTTCTAAATGTACTTGTTCTTCCCTTTCTCGTTCCACTTTTTCCAAATTTTCTTTCTCCATATTCAATTCTTCCTGTCGAATCTCTTTGGCTCTTTGTAATTCTGCCAAACGCATGGTTTCTTTGACTTCCTCGCGAGCCTTTTGCTCTTCAATCTGTTGTTTCCGTATTTCTTCATCACTTTTCCTTGCCCTCTCGTATTCTATCATCAATTCCATTCTTCTTCGTTCAGCTTCGTCACGATCTCTTTTCAGTTGTTCTAACTGAAGCTGGAACTGCTGCTTCTGCATCTCTATCTCTTCTTGTCTCATCCTTTCTGCTTGTTCTGCTCTTACTTTTTCCTCTAGTCGAATCTTTTCTGCTCGTTCAATCCCTTCTTGTCTCATCTTTTCTGCTTTTGCCGCTCTTTCGTTCTCTTCTTGTTTACGTTGCTCCTCTTTCTCTTTCTCTTCTTGTCTACGTTTCTCCTCTTTCTCTTTCTCTTCTTGTCTTCGTTGCTCCTCTTTCTCTTTCTCCTCTTGTCTCCGTTCTTTCTCTTCTTGTCTCCGTTGCTCCTCTTTCTCTTTATCCTCCTGTCTCCGTTGCTCCTCCCTCATCATCATAAATTGCATCAACGCCTCCATAGACATAGCCTGTGGTTTCTCCTCAGCCCCAGTAAATAACTGCGCTGTGGGTGGTGCTATCGCTTCTTCTTTAAGCCAAACCTCTGCTAAAGCTCTCATCAAATTTTCCCTTGACATCTCTTCGACTTCTTCGACGTCTAGACCAGCTTCGATTAATAATTTTATTATTCGATCAGAAGACATCTTTTTTATACTAGCTTGTTTTTGTTCTGTAAGTTTCTCCATCTTACTTCTTTACTTCAATGATTTCCGTGAAGAAAATCGAGGGAGTGGCTATAATTGCTGTGATTGGTTGACTTTAATTCTTATTGCTTGTTTATTAAAGGAGCGAGTTTTGTATACCTCTCTCTGGCGTTGCGTTGTCGTAATGTCGTTCGTATGCCCGTTGTATCTTCTCACCAGTCTCTTCGGGGCGTGGGTTCGAATCCCACCGCTGTCACCAAATATGACCTTCCACAATCACCCACGATTTTCCAGTCTCTTCTTTGTTCTGCAGCGCAGCCTAGGCCTAACCTATTCACTGTACTGCGGTAGCTATGGCTAGGTTATAAGTGTCTAAAGTTCTTAAACTTGTTCACTTACAACAAAGATCAGTTTCTTGTATTTTCTTCTTCGATTTCCAACATTCACAAACAACACAACAATGCATCAACGACGACAAACAATTCAATTGCACGACAGAAACGCTATCTTATTATATTACTACTCTAACGTCTTCTACACACGACTAGCACTCCTTCTACAACTTATCTCACTCTTAGCGTACACTCTCTCTTCGGTCGCACTGTCCCTCTCTCTGCCTCTCTCTGTCCGTCTCGCTGTCTGTCTCTCTCTCTCTCTCTCTGGCGACGACGCGCAGCGGCGCTTTCCCGCCACTCAGTCAGCTGGCCTGTCTGTCTGTACACTCAACAATTAGCTGACCTTGAGCTGGCCTATCCGTACGCTCAACAATTAGCTGATCACTATACGTTATACAAAATTAGCTCACATGGTGTTTAATTATAATAATAATAAAATTATTAAACCGAAGAAATTCAGCTGAATTAGCCCTACTGTGTTCTGTTAGTAATGTTTTGTTGATTTCAGATTCAACTTCATAACTATGACGACATTCCTCAAGTTGCAGATTCTGGTTTTACCGTTGCCCCTGGCTACGAGACTTTGGCACCGCTTGACCTGCTGAGGGTAGTACTTGAGATGCAATAATTGCATGTCTTTAATTAATCCTTATACGTGATTCTTTAGTTTACATTTAAATTCATTATCTGTCACAAGGCCGTAGCCAGGATTTGATTTCGGGGGGGTGTTTCACTCACCAATTTCCCTTCCTAAAAATCTGATGACCTTATTTTAGTCATCCGGCATATTTCGGGGGGTGTTCTCGTGGTTTTATTTCATGGTTTTTACATCATGTGCTCGTAAATGCTTTATATTATATTTCACATTTTCCATTTCGGGGGGTGTTCAAACACCCAAAACACCCACCTAGCTACGGCCTTGATCTGTCACATCTTTTGCATTAGAACATTAACGTCAAAAGAAAATTCCAACTCTTCTAAGTATTACGGAACTCTAAAATATAAACTCGGACATAATGCAAGGCGTACGAAGCGAGGTCCAGGGGCCAATTGCCCTCACATTTCTAGCGAGTCTGTTTTTCGGGCAAGTAGGTCCGGGAAATAAAGCAAACTATACTTGAAGTTCAAAGCTCATTATCACACCACATTACCACATTATCTCCCAGTTCGAATTTGCCCGAATCGAGTTAGATACTATCTCACAACTGCCATGGATATCATGGATAGCAGAAATTCGCGGAAAGAGTTCTGAATTCACGGTAGCACTTAGCAAGTAATGGTGGAAATCGCAGCAAAGTCACGAACCGAAATTTGTTTCAATTAAAGACTACCGGCATATGATTGCAGGCAAAGTGTATGCAACCATTTTATTTAGCGTTCATTTACACAGTTGCCGGTTTTTATACAAAACTTTAGGTTTATCTTGTCGTTTAGCTTCAAAATCTGGGACCTCCTTGGGGAAGATGCTCTTCAACGGACTACGAGTTCTTCAACTCAACCGACCGATACACAACGGCCAAGTGTCAACTGGAATGTAAAACGATATCTGTTATGAAAAAATGTGGCTGCAGAGACGTATATATGCCAGGTCGGTAAATACAGTTCAGTGTGGCTCTTAAGTAGCCTACGCAAATAAATATGAAAGTATACTCAGAGATTGCCGACAGCTACATGCAGGGCTTAAAGTGTGACTGGACGGTCATGGACGGCGTCCATGCACTTATTTTAAAATCTGTATGCCGTCCTGCCACTTGTTGGCCAGCATAGCCTGAAAAAGTAAGGGGCATCCAAGCACTTCTTTTGGACAAACTCAGGTAGACCAGCTAAACGATAACATTTAGTGCTTTATGAACTATGAATTTGACTAAGATTAGCCTATAATACAGAAGAATGAAGAAACTTGCTTGATTGTGTAATCTGAAAGACTGAAAGAGCGAAAGACTCCATCTAGAGTTTTTTGCATAATCCTTACCGGCGCCTGGCGCACCCCAGGAGTACGCGTACCACAGTTTCAGAACCCCTGGCCAATAGCATATAATAAAAAGAAGTGTAACATTGTTGGGTGATGGAGAGATAAGTTTTTGCCATTCACTACCCAAGCAAGATCATGTGTAAATTTTTCAACTTTTATAATGATTATTTTGTTGCGATATTTGCTTAATCTTTCTAGGACCTGTTGATAGTTGTTCATTGGACGCTTACCTATCCTGTGTCGAATCGTCGCATGGTAAGATAGGAGGCTGATTCTATGCTTGAATAATGTAGGTTTCCGTCTATTTCTGCTGATTATCACTACGACAATCCTGTCTTGTCGCCTTCACAAAACTGCTCTGTCGTAAGAATTGTAATTTTTGATCTGGTGTAAGCTGAGTAGTTAACGGCAAAAACGCAAGCTGTTAGTGACGAAATGTAAATGAAAAACTCAGGCAAGTAAGAACTCCATCATTATTTTTCACGTTATATCGAGCGAGTTATCTCTGGGTTTTGACACTGACAAAGATCAAGGCATTCGCAAGTTGAATATCCATAAGTCTCTAGTTTGAGCTGTAGTCTACAATAAACAAAACTAGATCTTCAAGCTGTCAGGATCACCAAGAAATTAAACACATATAAAAAGTTCCAAAGAATTTTGGCAGGTCATAATGCAGGCCGAGAGTAAAATAGGTAGGTCAAGTGACATGCCGCCACCTGTTGTTGTATCGCCGCCACTGGCACTGAGTGGCACGACCTTCTTCCACAATTGGATTCATTTCCACGATGTTCCCGAACATGGGGAAATTAGTCGCCGGAGCTGATGCTGGGCGGTTGTAGGACAAAATGGTAGCGGACAAAATGGAACGGACAAAATGGTATGGACAAAATGGTATGGATGAAATGAAAGCTGGATTAGTGATTTTTTAAATATGAAATAGAAGCTGGATTAATGAAATGACGCATGTGAATTGAAAACTGCATGAAGGATCTGCATGGATATTTTTACATATGAAATGGAAGCTGGATTGGTGAAAATAACGCTTTAGATAAAATTATAGAAACTGTATCAGGGTATTTTCATAGCTAGAATAGAAGCTGGATTAATGAAAGATGCATTACACATGGAGGTAGCTTTACGGAATCTTATGGCTGAAATTGAAGCTGGATACATCATGAAACACATGAATTAAATACATCAATTCAGCCTCCATTTCTCAGGCATGTTTTCGCCAATCCAGACTCCTTTTCTCAAGCTTTTTTCTTCACTGGAGCTCTACTTCAGCTACAAAAAAGTCATCCACCCTCTATTTCAGCAATAAAATACCCTCATAACGTGTTGACCTAATAAATAAATCTATTAATCAATAAAGTGATTTTCACAGATCAGTGGCTCTGCAATTGTCCGGACGAATGCTTAGTCTCCTCATATACAACTTCACTGTCCATATCTCAACTTTCGGGTGTCGGTTTGGCGAATATCATGCAAAATACAGACAGCATACGGAAGAGTTACTGGCACAGCCTGGAAATTGCTAGCAGGGTAGACGACGCAGAGCTTATGCAAACCATCTCTGGTTTGGAGTCCGTGATTGTCAGCCATAGACAGGTGAAGACTCTAATCTATGAGAACATTCTGAATCCGGCAACTTCTGTGGTGGGTCTAGTCTAGGGGTCTGCGGGTATACCCGTACCCGCGGGTTTACCCGTACCCGCGGGTCGGGTACGGGTCGGGTACGGGTCGGGTACGCTTTTCACGGGTCGGGTCGGGTACGGGTAGGGTCATCACGGGTACGGGTATACCCGATTTTACCCGCACCAACATAAGTGTGGAGGTTAATCTGACTCTGCAAATGCCGCTGTTTCTGTGTTAACCTCAGCCTCTGCATTCGCCTCTTCATCTCAATCACCCTTTCCCTTGTCCTCTCCATATCCCTCTCACTCCCACTCTCACTCAATCTCACTCTCAGTCTCCTCTCCCTCTCCATTCTTTCTCTTTTCAATCTCCACATATCCCTCTCTATCTCCATCTCCTCTCTCTTTGATCCTCAATCCTTGCTCCTCTCCCTGCTCCTTTCCTTCTCCCTCCATTCCTCCATCCGTCCCTTCATCCCACCGTTCACCCCTCTCTCCCTCCCTCCGTCTCGTCCTCCTTCTTTCCTCTACTTCTTTATCTCTCATTCCCTGCTTTCACCCTTGCGCCTTTTCTCCCACTCCCTCTCCCCTCTGCCCACCCACCCCTCCCCTTCCCCTCACCTTCCCCTCCCTCTCCTTCTTCCTCTCCCTCTCCTTCTACCTGTTCCTCTCCCTCTCCCTCTCCGTCTCAGTCTCCGTCTATCTCTTCCTCTCCCTCTCCTTCTCCTTCCCCTCCCCTCTCTTTCTCCCTCCCGTCTCATCCCCCTCCTCTCCTCTCCCGCTTACCCTCCCTCTTTCTCTCCCTCCTCCTCTACCTCTTCCACTAATCCTCTTCACCCTTCCCACCACTTCCCCTCCCTCCTTAGCTCATTCCTTCCTCCCTTCTTCCCACCCTCCTATCCTCCCTCCCTCCCCTTCCCCAAACCTGCTTCCTCCCTTCCGCCTTTCCTCCCTTCGTCCCTCCATCTCTCCCTCCGTCCCTCTTTCCTTCCCTCCCTCTCTTTCTCCTTCCATTCATTTCTCCGTCCGTCCATCCGTCCGTACCTCTTTACCTCCGTTCCTCCCTCTCCGTCTCTCCATTCCTCCGTCCGTCCGTCCATTCGTCCGTCACCTCCTCCCTATCTCCGTTCGTCCTATCTCCCACCCTCCCTCTATGCGTCCTCTCTCCCTCCTCCCCTCCTTCCCTCCCTCCATCCATTCCTCCATCCTTCTCCCTTCCTCCCATCCTCTCTCTTTGCTTCCTCCCTTCCGCCTTTCCTCCATCCTACTATCCATTCTTTCGTTCATCCATCCATTCATCCGCCTGTCCGTCCGTTATTCCGTCCGTCCGTCCCTCCATCACTCCTCCTCCGCAATTTCTTCCTTGCCCCTTTCTCCTCTCTCTTTCCCATCCCTTCTCCTCTCCTCCCGCTCTCCTCTCCCTCCTTTCCAGCTGCCCTCTTCCTCTCTCTTCCCCTCCCTCCCCTTCCCTCCCCTCACCTCACCTCTCCTCCTCTCCCCTCTCCTCCTTTCCGATCCCTTCCCTTCCCTCCCATCCCCTCCCCTTTTTCCCATCTCCTCCCCTCCTTTTCCTTATCCCTCTGCCGCTCCATCTCCCTATAATCCTCGTCTTCATTTTCTCCGCTTCCCTCCCTCTCTCTCTCTTATTCACTCCCTCCTTTTCTCCGTCCCTGCTTCCTCCCTTCCGCCTTTCCGCCTTCCGTCCCTCCGTTCCTCCATCCCTCCGTCCCTCATTTCCTCCCTCCCTCTCTCACCTTCCCTCCATTTCTTCGTCCGTTGGTCCGTCTCTCCTTGCCTTCGTTCCTCCCTCCCTCTCTCCCTTTATTCCTCCGTCCGTCCCTCTGTCAGTCCGTCCCTTCCTCCCTCCCTCCCTCCGTCCGTCTCTCCCTCTCTTCTTTCTCCCTCCCTCCTACCTCCCTCCCTTCGTCCTTTCCTTCCTCTCTCCCTCCTTTCATCCCCCTCTCCCTTCCTCCCTCTTTGTCTCCCTCCTTCCCTCTCTCCCTGCTTCCTCCCTTCCGCTTTTCCTCCATCCAACTACCCGTTTTTTGTTCTTCCGTCCATCCATTCGTCAATTCTTTCATTCAGCCGTCCATTCGTCCGTCCTCCTTTTCGCGCGCCCATCCGTCCGTCTCTCCATCCTTCCCTCCGGCCTTTTCTCCCTCTCTCTCTCCATCTCTCTCTCCCTCTCCTTCTCCCAACAATCAGAATCTAAAGATGAATTAGCCTTGTGTACGCTCAATTGAGTACAACAACTTATTTAATTATTACACTGAAGGCTGGGTAATATTCAATTTTGCGGAAAACGGCTATAAGTGAATAAAACTATTAAAATACACTTTTGTGGAAATGGCGCCCAACTTTTGTGGTCATTGCGCCCCCTTCCAAGGCAACTGCCTGCTTTGCCTTTGCCTAAAGCCGACCCTGTGTCTTATTGATATCTGTATTTCTAAACACCTTGCTTCTTTATTGCAAATCGGACCCTTTGAAGTGCAATTATAAATTCTCAGAGAACCTGATCTTGGCATCTTAGGGCACCGCCCTCAGACTCCAGTATTCCGCGCTCGCCCGAGCCCGGTAATTTCCTCAAAACTGCCTCTCTGTCGATGCTTCTGCCTCTGCCTCTGCCTCTGCCTCTGTCTCCCTCCCTCCTTCCCTCCCTCCCTCCCTACCTCCCTCCCTCCCTCTCTCTCTCTCTCTCTCTCTCTTTCTATCTCTCTCTAATTCTCTCCAGTTTCCTCCTTCTCCCCCTCCCTCCCTCTTACGACCTCTCCTCTTTCTGCCTGCGTCTTCATCGTCATGTTCCCCTTCCCTCTTTCCCTCATTTCCCTTATCCGCCGCTTCCTCCTCCATCTCCTCCTCGACGTCCTCCTCTTCCTCCTCCAACTTCTACTATTACTTTTAATCTCCAATGAACTTGACATTTCTTAACTGATGTCGAATGACAGTTACAAAGTGGCTTGTTCTATTATAGCACAATCGTAGATCTGTCCCACACGTGTTTGATCTGTATAGTATTAGTCCAGCAAAAAGGTCAGAGGTCGCTGACACCGTTGAGGCCAGCCAGATTAAACAGTCCAGTTCCATGGATCACACAGTTGAAACAGATAGCTTTCAAAGTTTGCCACACCTCAACATCTAAGATGTACGCATCATCATAATTATTAGCTGAATTAGCCGTGTTAAGCTTGGCTGCAGAGAATCATTTCCAGTGTCCACCAGATTGAGAGTATCAAGCCAACGGTCTCTTTGAGGGTATTACCGTTCATGCAGGCTGGTCAAATAATGCGATGAATGATAGCTGACAACTGGTGTAGGCTTAGCTATATAACTATCTATGGACAGTGGATACAAATATATATATATTATATATATATATAATATGTATATATTTATGTATATATATCCATATCCATATAAAATTCCGTATACACGAATTCGTCGCATAGACAGCAGTTCCTTGCTAACTGATGCGTCAAGAATTTTTGCAAAAGCCTGCGATCATCAACTATTTACAGTGTACTTTGGACAATATAGAAATCTATTGCGAGTTTTCCCACGTAATGGCGGATGACAAAACTGCGTCAGATGTAAGTAAAAAAGCTATTTTTGCAATACATTAATAACTAATTATTAATTTGTTTGTATGCATGTGCCCTTGTTATAGCGCCCCTTCACGCTTGATACTCAATCTGCGCTCCCGACTACAGAGACACTACATCGGAGTCTCACGCCTAATCGCTGAGCAATTGCGAGTGAAGGACTTGCCCAAGGTCCCTATGTGGCGACTTGAGGTGGATTCGAACCTGCAACGCTTCTGCTGCAAGGCGACGAACATACCCACTGCACCACCTCGCCCTACAGGGCCTACACACAATAATTAATATAAATGACGTGTTTTGCTGAGCCTCCATTGGAGACCAATTCCTGTTTAGGTCTACTAAGCATTGTTTTGCCACCTGATGCAGGTCTATAGTAGTGTCGAATCTAGGTGTAAATGACGCTGTCTTGGCATAAGGCAAGTGCAGGTATAAGCTTAACGTTTTTTGTGACATACTAAAATATGCGTTAGATTAAGTGTCCTAATAAATAATAGACATTGGCTGATCGTTTGATTGTGGGTCATAAATCTAGTAAGAGACACGTCAAACAGATTGAATTACAAAAGAAGACGGGTCAAAATCGGGTTCGCTCTCATCGAATCCATGGATTCAACACTATAGCTCTTAATCGTTATTGTGTGGCATTGGTGATACTGCGAAAGGCCGCCCACCTCCATATTAATGCTGAGGCTAAAAATAATATTATGAAGTCGCTTACGCTTCACACTTGCGAAAAAGAGTAGTATTGAAAAAGAGTAGGCCTACTTTTTTTTACTCCATTTCCTCTTCCTCTTCCTGCTCCAGAGTCTTCTCCCTTACTGTTCTTGTTCTTAAACTTACTATTTCAAATCTTCTCCCTGTTCTTCTTTAGCTATGCCTTCCCCTTCTCCTTTTTGTTCTTCCCTAACTCCTCCTCCTTCTTCTTCGTCTTCATTTTCTTCTTCCTCTCTTCCTCCTCTCCTCTTTCTGTTCCTCGTGCTCCTCCTCCTATTCCTCTGCCTACTCTTCTCCTCCTTGTTCTTCCCTAATCTCCTCCTCCTTCTTCTTCGTCTTCATTTTCTTCTTCCTCTCTTCCTCCTCTCCTCTTTCTGTTCCTCGTGCTCCTCCTCCTATTCCTCTGCCTACTCTTCTCCTCCTTGTTCTTCCCTAACCTCCTCCTCCTTCTTCTTCGTCTTCATTTTCTTCTTCCTCTCTTCCTCCTCTCCTCTTTCTGTTCCTCGTGCTCCTCCTCCTATTCCTCTGCCTACTCTTCTCCTCCTTGTTCTTCCCTAACCTCCTCCTCCTTCTTCGTCTTCATTTTCTTCTTCCTCTCTTTCTCCTCTCCTCTTTCTGTTCCTCGTGCTCCTCCTCCTATTCCTCTGCCTACTCTTCTCCTCCTTGTTCTTCCCTAACCTCCTCCTCCTTCTTCGTCTTCATTTTCTTCTTCCTCTCTTCCTCCTCTCCTCTTTCTGTTCCTCGTGCTCCTCCTCCTATTCCTCTGCCTACTCTTCTCCTCCTTGTTCTTCCCTAATCTCCTCCTCCTCCTTCTTCGTCTTCATTTTCTTCTTCCTCTCTTTCTCCTCTCCTCTTTCTGTTCCTCGTGCTCCTCCTCCTATTCCTCTGCCTACTCTTCTCCTCCTTGTTCTTCTCTAACCTCCTCCTCCTTCTTCGTCTTCATTTTCTTCTTCCTCTCTTCCTCCTCTCCTCTTTCTGTTCCTCGTGCTCCTCCTCCTATTCCTCTGCCTACTCTTCTCCTCCTTGTTCTTCCCTAACCTCCTCCTCCTTCTTCGTCTTCATTTTCTTCTTCCTCTCTTTCTCCTCTCCTCTTTCTGTTCCTCGTGCTCCTCCTCCTATTCCTCTGCCTACTCTTCTCCTCCTTGTTCTTCCCTAACCTCCTCCTCCTTCTTCGTCTTCATTTTCTTCTTCCTCTCTTCCTCCTCTCCTCTTTCTGTTCCTCGTGCTCCTCCTCCTATTCCTCTGCCTACTCTTCTCCTCCTTGTTCTTCCCTAATCTCCTCCTCCTCCTTCTTCGTCTTCATTTTCTTCTTCCTCTCTTTCTCCTCTCCTCTTTCTGTTCCTCGTGCTCCTCCTCCTATTCCTCTGCCTACTCTTCTCCTCCTTGTTCTTCCCTAACCTCCTCCTCCTTCTTCGTCTTCATTTTCTTCTTCCTCTCTTCCTCCTCTCCTCTTTCTGTTCCTCGTGCTCCTCCTCCTATTCCTCTGCCTACTCTTCTCCTCCTTGTTCTTCCCTAACCTCCTCCTCCTCCTTCTTCGTCTTCATTTTCTTCTTCCTCTCTTCCTACTCTCCTCTTTCTGTTCCTCGTGCTCCTCCTCCTATTCTTCTGCCTTCTCTTCTCCTCCTTGTTCTTCCCTAACCTCCTCCTTCTTCGTCTTCATTTTTTCTTCCTCTCTTCCTCCTCTCCTCTTTCTGTTCCTCGTGCTCCTCCTCCTATTCCTCTGCCTACTCTTCTCCTCCTTGTTCTTCCCTAATCTCCTCCTCCTTCTTCGTCTTCATTTTCTTCTTCCTCTCTTCCTCCTCTCCTCTTTCTGTTCCTCGTGCTCCTCCTCCTATTCTTCTGCCTTCTCTTCTCCTCCTTGTTCTTCCCTAACCTCCTCCTTCTTCGTCTTCATTTTTTCTTCCTCTCTTCCTCCTCTCCTCTTTCTGTTCCTCGTGCTCCTCCTCCTATTCCTCTGCCTACTCTCCTCCTCCTTGTTCTTCCCTAACCTCCTCCTCCTTCTTCGTCTTCATTTTCTTCTTCCTCTCTTCCTTCTCTCCTCTTTCTGTTCCTCGTGCTCCTCCTCCTATTCCTCTGCCTACTCTTCTCCTCCTTGTTCTTCCATAACCTCCTTCTCCTTCTTCGTCTTCATTTTCATCCTCCTCCTCCTCCTCTGCCTGCTCTTCTTCTTCTTCATGGTCATCTTTCTGCTTCTGTTAACTACCTCTTACCGCCTCTTCTTTTCCTTCTATTTTGCTGCTCATTCTTCTTCCTTTTTTTCATCTTTCTCTTCTTTCTCTTCTTCCTCGTCTTCATTCTCATCCTCTACCACTTTTTCGCCGTTTTCTTTTCTTTCACCTTTTTCTTCACTTTAATTTTCTACTTTCTCTTCGGCTTCCTCCTCTTCTCTCTCTGTTCCTCTCACTGCTCCTGTCTCTGCCCCGGTCCCTCTCCCCCGTCCCTTTTGTTTTCCGTCTGTCTACTTCACCTTCTTCATGACCATGGTCCCGCCATCTCTTTTTTCACTTCACCCTCTTTTCGTTGTGAGATATTCCTCGCAGCGAGTAGTGAATGGAGAGGGAGAGATTTAAATAAATGGATGATCGGCTGGATGGCGAAGAGTTAGTCAAAGTGCTTGACATGGATGCATTTTAGAGGAACTGCAAAAATGGTCATTGCTGTTGACATTTTGCGTGTTGAACTTTCAGTAACAGTACTGTTGTTGCAGCTATTGGCAATGTTTAGGTTTGATGAAACCTAAATCCAATCTTAAAAACGGAGGCAGGACGTGTAGATAGTTTAGCACTTTGATCTCTGTAATGCAGTATAGGACTGTAGGCCTAATAATATTAGTAAATTCTATAGCGCGGCTTTAGTAATGGCCATCCAGTAGCGCTTCCAGTGCGAGAAGATTGAGAGAAGAATGGGTCTTAAGTAAAGAAAGAGAATGCAGTAGACTACGATCCAGAAAGGAGTGAGCCTCAAAGCAAGCGGACGAAAGGGTAGCCTAAGCCTATTTCGTAATTACGGACCTAAGATTGTGTCGAGCTCCTAATATGCGCGGCGGTGGGTAACCGTAAAACTGTCAGACTGGTATGTAATGCGATATACATATTACACTGTCTATTTTGTCTGCTAACAAAGTATGATGCGTGTTTAGTTATTGGCAATGTTTTGCTATTTTATGCAAAGTCAGTGGAAAATGAACCGACAGCGCCGTTGTCAACTTCCACTGTTATCAAGAAGACAGACATTGAGAAATGGTTGTCAAAAAGTGAAGCAGTTGTGGTGGATAACAAAGTCGGAAAAAGCGACATATGGCAGCTGTTTGGCAAAATAACGCACAAGGAAGGACTCATAAAAGATTTTGTTGCGTGTAAAGCCTGCAAGAAGGTGTACGTGTTTAAGGCAAGTGATGGGACTCAGACTTTGAGGAAGCACAGTTGCGATGTGGGTCAGTCTGGACCAGCGGCTAAAAGGCCACGCATTGAACCAACGATGCCAGCATTTAATTGGAATACTGCTGGGTTTACAAAATCTGTTGCGCCAAAGGTTACCAGCATTCCAAAGACAACAGTGACTGAAATCAATAAGAAGGCAGTTCTTATGTCCGCTATTGACTTCCGACCGCTCAGCATGGCAAAGTGCGAAGGGTTTCAGTCGTTAGCCCAGATGCTAATAGATATTGGGGCAAAGCACGGCAGTGTTGACGTCAAAACTCTCTTCAATGATCCGACAACGTACTCTCGCAGTGTGCTTCCTAACATGGCTAGTGAAGTGAGACAGTCGATATCGAAGTCACTGCAGGCGCAGTTTTCCTCCATGCCATCGTTCGTCAGTCCAGCATGTTTTGTCGGTGATCACTGGACGGACAAGTACCGTTCCATTGAGTTCACGTCGATTGCCGTATCATTTGTTGACGCGCAATTTGTTCTTCACTGCTACGACTTGTGTGTCAGTGAATACGACGGTGCTACAAAGCATGCTGTGAACATTAAAAACGATATAATGCGCAAATTGGAAGTGTACATTAGCAAAGCTGTAATAGAGAAGACGGATGGAAGGTTCGTCTTTGTGTCGGACAGTGACGCGAAACTTGTAGCCGCACTTAGAGATGACTTTGACAGGCAGTCGTGTGCTGTACACGACTTGAGCCTATGTGTCAAAGCAGCTCTTAAGTCGGCTGAGTCCAACGCAGTTGGAGTGACGATTGAGGACAGCAAAGTTCTTGTGCGCCACTTTAAAAAAAGTGGCCTGAACCGCACCTTGTCATCAACGTTGAAGCAGGATGTCTCGACACGCTTCAACAGCGTGTACACGATGCTGTTGTCAATCGACAACGTGTATGATGAGGTTACTGCGCATCTGACATCGTCTGACAACCTGTCGTATATAAGCAATATAAGAAGAAAAACACTCAAATCAATCTGCAGAGAGCTGAAACGCTTCGATGAGGCAACAAAGAAGTTGGCTGCCGACAAGGTTGAGACTCTTCATTTGGTAGTGCCAGTTCTTTACGAGTTGAAGTCGAAGATGCGCCAGAGATCAGAGACATATGCAGAGCAGGGCGAACCTGAGGTCTCTAAGCTATGTACCGATTTAGCCAGATTGATTGACGACAAGTGTCTGAGGAAACTGACATGGTACCACTTTGCTGCAGTCGTACTGTTTCCAAAATTCAGGAATCATCCTGGCGTGCTGAAAATGGAGGGGGAAGTAGATCGTGTCCAGTTGGATCTACACGGTATGCTAGCGAAGATGACTGTCGAGGGTTCCCAGGAAATAGAGCGCAAGCAAAAAACCAAGCTGGTGCTTATGGATTCTGACTCAGAGTCAGACAGTGAACCTGATGTGGACGACACTGGAGCTGACAACCAAAGCGTAAATAATGACGAGTTTCATGTCTATAGTCGAATGACTTTCGATTGTGACGACGCCAGCAACAACACTCCTTTGCTTTTCTGGAAGAACAATGCCGCTCGCTTTCCCAAACTTTCCATGATAGCACGAAGCGTATTTTCAATTCCAGCATCACAGAATAAGAGCGAACGGGCATTTAGTGCAGCTGCTCACGTGATGACGGATCTGCGGACGACATTGGACCCAGAGCATCTGGATGAACTACTGCTCGTCAGGTCTTATTACAGACAGTCCGAATAGACAAAACGATAGTCGTTGACAGAACTTCAAAGACTGTTAAACTTTTACTTAAAATAATGACATTATATTGAACGCGCTCATGATAATGAACCTACTGATAGAGACGCCATATCTTTAACAACAGTTTTCTACGAATTTATTAATTCGTTCGAAAATAGGTAATTATTAGTTGTAGGCCTATATTAGAAATTCATTAAAATCTTTCAATTTTATTGCTACATTTTAATACTATTGTTGCTACTACTACTATTACTATTACTAATACTAATACTATTACACCGTCTACCACTACTACTACTACCACTACTACTACTAATACTACAACTACTACTGCGGCTACTGCTACTACTAGTGCTACTACTAATACAACAACTACTACAGACACCAGCACTGAAACTAATACTGCTACTCACACCATGACAATCAGCATCACCACTATCATTGCTGCTATTATTACAACTATTACAGCCACCACAAATTCGACTATTGCTACGACTACTTACTTTACAAATATTACTACTACCACTGCCAAAACTATTACAACTACTTGTACTGCTGCTCTACTACCACTACTACTACAACAACAACTACTACAACAACAACTACTACTACTACTTTTGATACTATAGCTACTATCACTGCTACAGTGCTATAACTACTACTACTATTACTGCTGCTACTACAACCGCTACTGCTACAACAACTGCCACTATCAGAACTTTTACTACTACTGCCATTATAACATCACCATCACCGCCACCGCCACCGCCACCACTACTGCTACTACTTCTACTACTACTACTATCTACTATTGCTACTACTACAACGACTACGACTATTATTACTACTACAAGTACTAGTACTACTGCTGTCCCCGTGACTACTATGGCACTATCATTTAAACTAACTACTCCCATAACCATTCCTACTACGCCACTACTATTACTACTACAACTAGTACAACTGCTACAAAACACTACTGCTACTACCAACACCTTGATTAGCCATAGATATTATTACTGCCAATGTATTACATGCTGAGTTGTAGACCTAGTCGTCTGGATGAGAAGGCTAATGAGAACTCGTATACCAATGACGTGGCGGGTACGGTGCGGGTACGGGTATACCCGCGGGTACGGGTCGGGTCGGGTAGTAATTTTGAGTACGGGTCGGGTACGGGTACGGGTAGCAGTCTTACGTCACGGGTACGGGTCGGGTAGCAAAATGGCTTACCCGCAGGGCCCTAGTCTAGTCCTAAAGGCCGCTAACAAACTGATGGAGATTGCTGGAGGCGACATCGACACCGGTCAACGGTTTTTAGACCAGCTCTCAGTCTGTTATGGCGACAAAATCAACCTCTTGGTTCAAAGTGTTTCAGATCAGTTGAGTTATATCAGTCAGGATATCTTAGGGTTGAAGTACTTTGCCTACTATCACATGACTGCCGAGAAATACGACAACCTAAAATTCGTTTTTGAGCGGATGAAGATAACGATAGCAGAGGTGTTTTTATTATGGCGCGACTGCCCAGGATCTTTTGGTCCAAGGAAAGGGTTCGGCTTCGTTTTCAATATATACAATTTTATAAGTGACTCGCTTCTTTCTATGTCCACTAACGACTGCACCTCTATCGCTGCAACTGAAGTGTCGAGTAGCTCTACCGCTGCAGCTGATCATATCAGCACAACAGAAAATGGAGCACCAGCTTCTAATCCACCCTCAGCGATCTCGTCAACCAGTACAGACTTCACATCGCCTCCCAGCACCAAAAGTTCATCGTCATCATCATCATCATCATCACCGTGCGAAGAAGATCGATTCCACCGAATTAATCAAATCCTCTTGGCTTACAACCAGGATATCTCTGAGTTACTGAGCTGCATGCCTGAATACATCGCTGCGTTTAAATCATTGCAATCATTCTACGATTCTGTCGATCGGACCGTGTCGACTGTCGACTTGGCAGGTACAGCGCGTTCTCTGAACACGCTCCTGGCGGATGAAGGCTGGTTAGACGATTTGATTGTTGCATATCGGAACGGAAGTCTAACGAAACGCCAGCTCTCCAATGAATTTCTGCCAGAGTCGAACAGCAGGTTGCTTCTTCATGTCGACAATGCATTGTCTGGCATCGAGACTTCGGTTCTGTCGGATGTGACGTCCATTATAAATACCATTGGGACGAGGACAATTTCCGTCTACTCTGAATTCATCGTGCACTTGAATAATCTGCAAACAGTGGTATACAACGACGGCAATGTAAATGATCTAGCCAGGGAATTACTTTTGTGGAGGAGTCCTATTCCGATGCTTCAAGACAAAAACGTAAGTTAAACTGGTTTAATCTTTCCATGTCCTGATGTCCAGCATATCGTACCTCACAAAGAGTCTACCTACTGCTGTTCAATGAAAGTTTCATGAGTTCCTTTAAGACAAGAAATCTACATAAATGTTTTTGCTGTTTGATCTTACTGGAATTATCATTAAAATATATAACATGAAAGAGGATCTCGTTGGATTTGTATGGACATTGGGCAATTTAAAGTAAGTGTGAAAATGACGCAAATTGCAGCTGTTTGAAGTTTAAGTATCTTGTCTGATTTAATAATCTCATGCGTGAATGACCAGATTGGTTAGCAAATTGGTAGCAGATGGTTCCAGTCATGGGTGATAGAGATGCTTCACAATGGCAGGGCTGGGTTTACTTCGGATCCGATGATAAATACCGACTACCTTAGGCATCTTATTGATGAATCATGTCTATGTGTTTTCCTCATTTTCCTCCAAGAGTCCAAGCTGTAGGCTAATTACAACACCAAGAAAAAAACTAATTTTTTGGTTTAATCTTTACATGTTTTTTAAAGGATTTTTGCTTATAGGGACAATGGACATACTGAACTCTATTATTTTGTTAAGGAGCTTTTTAGCCATCTTAAATCAATTTCACATTGTAGATTTCAATTCAGTTTCACATTGTAGATTTCAATTCAGTTTCACATTGTAGATTTCAATTCAGTTTCACATTGTAGATTTCAATTCAGTTTCACATTGTAGATTTCAATTCAGTTTCACATTGTAGATTTCAATTCAGTTTCACATTGTAGATTTCAATTCAGTTTCACATTGTAGATTTCAATTCAGTTTCACATTGTAGATTTCAATTTAGTTTGACATTGTAGATTTAAATTCAGTTTCACATTGTAGATTTCAAATCAGTTTCACTTTGTAGATTTCAATTCAGTTTCACATTGTAGATTTCAATTCAGTTTCACATTGTAGATTTCAATTCAGTTTCACATTGTAGATTTCAATTCAGTTTCACATTGTAGATTTCAATTCAGTTTCACATTGTAGATTTCAATTCAGTTTGACATTGTAGATTTCAATTCAGTTTGACATTGTAGATTTCAATTCAGTTTGACATTGTAGATTTCGATTCAGTTTGACATTGTTGATTTCAAATCAGTTTCACTTTGTAGATTTCAATTCAGTTTCACATTGTAGATTTCAATTCAGTTTCACATTGTAGATTTCAATTCAGTTTCACATTGTAGATTTCAATTCAGTTTCACATTGTAGATTTCAATTCAGTTTCACATTGTAGATTTCAATTCAGTTTGACATTGTAGATTTCAATTCAGTTTGACATTGTAGATTTCAATTCAGTTTGACATTGTAGATTTCGATTCAGTTTGACATTGTTGATTTCGATATTTTAAAACTGTTGTTATCAGAAATCAAATAGCGTGCTTTATTTGACATTAAGTGTAAAAGTCCCACGGAGAAGCAGTCGCTTATTAGGTTTAGTATTAGGCTATAACCGTGCCATCTAGATATAAGCTAGCGTTCTCATGAGCATTATTGAGCAAACATTATTAAGTTCGTTACAAACTGGAGAGCATTTATAATGCATGAAAGTAACAAGTGCAGGTCCCATAATTGAGCTTTGTGGAACACCACATCTAACGAGGAGATGAGTTGAGGATTTTTGCTAAAGGGACACACTGAACTCTATTATTTTGTTAAGGAGCTTTTTCAGCCATCTTAATTAATCAATCAATCAGCCAATGTGTATCAAGCGCACTTAAGCAGGAACAAGGTTTCACAAATCATCACAAGTATCACAAATTAATCAGACAATAATCAAAACGAAAACTTAATTATTTAAAGAAAGTTATATAGTCAATGGGCCTGTATTGGTATTGCCCCACAGGAGTAGACAAGAAAAGATTATTTAGACCCTGTGGTTATAAAGTAGAGTGACACCAGTGTGATCAGTTAGCCCTAGACCCGTAGTGCGAGGTCAAAGAAAACTCTATAATAAAGAAGTAGGACACAAAAGGGGACACAGAAAGGAGGAAATCCCGCTAAATAGGGTCCCCAAGTAACTATATGAAGACTTTAATTAATACACACCGCAAATTAATGAAAAATAAACAAAAAAGCAACAGGGGATGAGACAATTAAGTCACATTTATCTAATCTAATCTAATAAAGCATTTGTAAATCGCATCTCACAGCAGAGCTATTCAGAAGCGCTCTCAGCGTTACTAGCTCATGAGAAAAGAAAAGTCTTCAAGCAGCGAAAATATGCAGGCGAATTTCATACAGCCACGATGCTTAAAAATGTCCACTGAATACCGGAATGAGTTCTTTTCCAAATAGTAGGCCTACCAATGACATTGAGAATTACGTAAGCATCTCTTAAGAATCGGATTCATAAAAGCGGTGAAAAAAATACTTTTTACCTTCAAAATCCACTTTATGCGATAAAACTTCAACGATGGCTACCACTCACGTCAAAACACAGGAAATAGTTCGAGATGATTTTCTAAATACGCTCATGGGCGGAGACTTAGAGGGGCGGTCCCCCTCAATTAATGTGGTGGGGGGACGGCCCATGCATTTGTCCCCCCCCAACCGTTAAGCGTTAGGTTAGGACATGTCACGTTAGAAGACAGTGACGCACTAAAAAAGAAAGGTCATCAACTTCTCCCGCAGATAATACTGGTTTTTCGTCGAGATTTTCGGACGGATGACTAAAAAAAGGTCGTTAACTTTTTTGGCCGGCAAAATTGGAAAATTTCGTCGGCGTCTCAGCCATTCGTCCGCCCAAAATCTTCGGCCGGTCGTTTTCGTTTCCTCCCCAAGTCTCCGCCCATGAATACGCTGGTACCCTGTTTGCTTTTATTATGTAAGTAAGTAAACAGATAATATCTTAGTATGCCTTAGTATCAAGGGTGCCAAGTCTCTACTCTACAATTTTACGCATGAGGGAAATATTATTCACCTTAAAGAAGTTGAATGATTTATTAGTGCCTTTTCTGTTTGATGTCATTCGTTTGCATTTGATTTACTGTCATCGTGCCTGCCTTAGAGACTCAGTCTGCTGTGATTACCCAATCAGTTTTCTTCGTGTGTTTGTGCAGATGGTTGACTATCAATCGACCTTTGATCAACTCGAACAGAAGCTCGGAATTGGATTGACTGTCGGTGCGCTTGTCAACCGATCTGCAACTATTGTTCCGATGCTTGTTCGTGTTTACAACGCGCGTCTGAAGCAGACACTTTCCGCCATTAAATCAGAGCTGCGCGCAGCACAACAGATGGTCGTCGACAGCGTCAATACTCTCAAGCAACAGCTGACAAAATTCAACGATTCTACTATCATCGAAGATAGTTTTGTCAGGTACGACCGTACGGCTACACCATGGAAAATACAAACTGTAGAGGATATTGAAAGAACATCTCTACAGCGCCGAGAACCTTCAGACACTACTACAGAATCATTGCTCTTATTCGTAGTCGTTTTACGGTACTTAGTGAATCTGAAGTGATATATTAGACACACATAATTTATATGTATAATTTATATATAATCTATATAAATAAAAATGTAAAACGCTACTTTTTGTGGCCTCAGAACTCGATAAGTTCTTCACCGATTCTTTTCAAAATTTTCGCAAACCGTTCCATTCGAACACAAGCGTGTTGTTATAATGCCTTTTGGGAAAAGCGCAATCTTTTCGACCAAAAAACACAACTATACGAACGATTTGACCGATCTCGATTTTAATTTCAAACCGACGTTGCTTCCGACTGCGGCCGTCTATTTATAGCACATATAGGCTACGTGCGTTCTTTTTTATAGCGCATATATTTATCTAGCTGTTGATTTCTACAGTAACAAAAACTAACGTTTTACATTTTTATTTATATAGATTTTCGCAAACCGTTCAATTCGAACATAAGCGGGTTGTTATAATGCCTTTTGGGAAAAAGCGCAATCTTTTCGACCAAAAAACACAACTATGCGAACGATTTGACCGATCTCGATTTCAATTTCAAACCGACGTTGCTTCCGACATAGGCCGTCTATTTATAGCACATATAGGCTACGTGCGTTTTTTATAGCGCATATATTTATCAGTAACAAAAACTAACGTTTTACATTTTTATTTATATAGATTTTCGCAAACCGTTCCATTCGAACAAAAGCGGGTTAATTGTTATAATGCCTTTTGGGAAAAAGCGCAATCTTTTCGACCAAAAAACACAACTATGCAAAAGATTTGAGCGATCTCGATTTTTACAAAATCAAGGATCTCGGAGTTTTACGCACGGACGGACAACGGACGTACGGACGGAGAGGGACAAAGGAGAGGAAGAGAGGGGTGAGTGTGAAAGGGAGAGAGCGGGAGGAAAAGGGAGGGAGAAAGGGGAAGGAGAGAGCGAGGGAGAGGGATGGAGGAAACGGGAGGAGGGTGTGAGGCAGGGAAGGGGAGGGAGGGGACGGGAGGACAGAGGCAGGAAGGGAGACAGAGGAAGGGAAGTAGGGAGTGAGGGTGGGAGGGAGAGTCTTTTCAGCCACAGCAACGCGTGGCGGGGTACAGCTAGTTATAAATAAATATATATAGCCTATGTATGGAATTGTCTTTTAATAATAATTCTAAAAGTTTGCTGTTGTTCGGGTCTGCCGCAGCGTTTGTCTTTATTGTTTAGAAACAATATTCTTGAAGTCAACATTTTCTATGGCGAACTGAAGTATCGAACTATTGAACAGACGACTGGATATGATATGGTCCAGTTCCTAAGTAAGTTCATGATGACTTCAAACAGTAAATTTCTTTAATTAGCGCATGCTATCATTTTGATCGGGCAGTGCTTTTAGTTTCAACAGAGAACTTTGCGAGTTTAAAATAACACAATTATTGTATTGTATTGTATTTATGAATATTTACAAAGCGCCTCTCACAGTGCACACCAATCAGAGGCGCTACCAGTACGTTAGACCAAGAGAGAAAAAGTAGTCTTGAGACACCGAAAGGAGTCTTTAGGCCCAGCAGTTAACATAGGCATATACTTAGACAACGTTTCCGTTTGGTCAATGTCTTTGCTGTGCAGTCATCTTCCTTTTGCATACATCACCATAGTAATAATTGGTGCATGCTAAAATTGTTCAGGTGATTTCGGCGGATGTTTCGGACTGTTCCTCGGAGGAAGCATTCTTTCCTTCTTCGAAATCCTGGATCTGTTCATCTACAACCTCATCGGTAAGATGTCGAGCAGAAAGACTAGAATGAAGACAAGGATCAATGTACAACCTACAACGAAATTCCAAGATACTCGTCCACGTACCGGAGGAAAAGTCGATCCTTTTCATCTTCCAGTTTACCACGGTGCATCTTTGGAATCAGTTCGAATCGAATGAACAGTCTTCACCTTAAGAACATCATGTTTCTGAAATTCATCTTTCAATTAATTACCTACATTGTAAGTAGATACACTTGACATTCGTTTCGGCAGTTGATTAATCTTATTATGGGTTTAAATATGTGTAGCATATGCGCACAGCAGTGTCTTAATGTTTACCTTCTATGTCACCTTTTGATAGCACTGCACTATTACAGACTGTATTTCGTCACATGTAGGCGTTTTTAAAATCTTATGGATAATCGTGAATCACACGTCACAACGTTTTGTATTACAAATAACGAATAAAAAATCATTGTATACATCTTTGTTTGTCTGTAGCCTATGTCTGTATGTGCACTTGTTATAGTGCCCCTTCAAGCTCACTACTCAGAGGCACTCCCAACTGCAGCGCGGACACTGCATCGGAGTTTCGCGCCGAAGCGCTGAGTAATTGCAAGTGAAGGACTTGCACAAGGTCCTTACGCGGCGACTTGAGGTGTATTCGAACCTGCAACCCCTCCGGCTGCAAGGCAACGAACATACACACTACACCACCGCGCCCCACATATCTTTATGCATGACTAATGTGTATAATATTATATTGTAGGCCTATATTTGCACCAACGCTCAGGCCAAAAGTCAATAGATTTTCTTAAATGTTGGCACTATCGATCGATAAAATGCCGTGATACGATATAGTCGTGTCGCGATTTCGCCACACAAAATCGCTGCTGACAATTTCTAACTAATTGGACTGTGTTCCCACATGCTGCCTATAATAAACTAACTTACATGTATGAAAGTCAGCTGGTCACAAACAGTCCAGTTTCGGACCATATACCATAGCTGAATGTAGACTGGTATTTGACCTACAAATGAAGGACTGATACTGATGCAGTTGTTCCTTGGTAGCCTGCTAAAGTAGGCATTAAAACGCTCCGGAAGCATTCTATGTCGATGACAATACATGAAAACAACTAATTGCTTATGATAGATATGGGAAAGCTTTAGTAATCCATTCTGTGCAAAAAAGACAGAAGATTGGCGAAGTCAAGCATTGATGCCCCTTAATGCTCGTTTTTGTAAGATTATAAATTTTTGCAACTTAACCCATACCAGTGTACAGTAGCGTAAATAATTATGGTAAGGTTTATTGGTGAATGAAAGTAATAATACTGATTTGTCAACAATGGGGAAAACGGAATGAACGGTCTGGGAAGGATTTGGAAGGATAAACACGTGAGCAGGAAAACAAAGAAAAGACTTGTAAGAGCACTGATCTTCCCAGTGGTCCTTTACGGATGCGAGACATGGACAAAGACACGGGATATGGAAAGGAAAATCAACGCGTGCGAGATGTGGATCTGGAGGAAGATGCTAAAGATTTCATGGACGGAAAAGAGAATTAACGAGTCGGTGCGCGGGGAGCTCGGAATAGAGAAGGAGGAGACCACTGCGACAAACAGCAACTAGGAGGAAATTAAGCAACTTCGGCCAAGTGATGGTCTCCTGCCAACGGCTAGCAATACCAAGGCCAGGTTGTATTAGTATTACATCACTTTAGACTCTTTCCCTTCTCAGTTCCTGTAGGCCTATACAACTCTAGCTGGTCCTTGACTTACCGGCCCACAGCTCCATGATGTTTCATCCAGCAGCTTCATAACTTGCGTGGAATCTTATGCATATTAGCTTGCTCGTATATATAATTACATAGACTATAATAGGCCTACATAATTATATGTGTAAACTAGTGTACACCAAGTTACTTCCGCCAAGTGAATGGAAAGATGGTATACACCAGCTAAGCTTATAGCTAATCTGCATAAGACCAGGCCAGCAGGTTACCATGCTACAGTGCGACAGGACATTTGACCGGACAGTTGACCGGCTGAGTATAGCCGATTTGTACTAGCTATCTATATTCTATACCAACCCCTAGTTCATGTGTTTGTCTTTACCTCAGAGCATAGCCCACCTTTGTTTATAAGGCGGGTCACCAGCTAGAGCTTTATAGGCTACAGCTGAGATATCAATTGATGAATTGAGAAGTGAACCGAGCCTAAAGTGATGTAATACAACCTTGCCTTGATATTGCCAGCCCTTGGCAGAAGGCGAATCTCAAAATAGAAGGCCCAAAAATTGAGAAGCCCGATGCTGTCTAGCCGAGGAGTAGGCTCGGAGGAACAAACAATTTCCACCCCCTGCCAGTATCCAAGTGCTCGATGGTCAGCTGTATTAGCGGCTACAAGTTTACCTGTCGCTTATGTTGGTCATTGGCCGGTGTCACGAAATAGAGTATCCCCCGTATTAATTGTATCCCCCCAAAATTAAAAAAGTCGAAACAACCGCTTCCGCGTGTAGTTTTTTTGCAAATTAATTTTCATCTGCTTTGTTTTGAACAATGACACTAACAGGTATGTTTATTCCGACTAGATAATTTGTTTTGCCCTGTTTTTAGAGCCCTTAAAACATTTAAAACACTTAAGAACACTCAGAGTCACTAAATAAATTCGAGTTGCCTTTATCTGAGCATTGCCTAGGACATTTAAAACAATTAGAGTCACTTTAAATTTTGATTACAGCATAAATATTTTTATTATGCGTATTTTTCAAAAAAGGGGATAGAATGGTTTATCTCCCCGGATAGTATAGACCGGTTAATTCCATCCGTGGGGATAGATTAATTCATCCCCCGGATAGCTTTCAGGGGGATACTCCGTTTCATGACACCTGCAGATATCCTTAGCCACGCCTATAAATTAACATTCTCTACAGAGAAAGTCCGGACCAAACCTTGGCCTTTAAGTGTTTTAAATGTTTTAAGTGCTCTAAAAACAGGGCAGACAAAATATCTTTTAGGAATAAACATACCTGTCAGTGTCATTGTTAAAAAAAAGCAGATGAAAATTAATTTGGAAAAAAATACACGCGGAAGCGGTTTTTCGACCTTTTTTAATTTGGGGGAATACATGTACAATTAATGCGGGGGATACTCTATTTCGTGACACCGGCTTTAGCTATAGGCAAAGTAGGCAGTTGCCTAGGGCGCGCAGTATTGGCGCCGCGGCACCGGCGAATTTATTTATTTTACACTATATTCTTTTAAACTCAAAACTATCGCTAATGGAAATAATTTAAAATAATTATGGATTCTTTGCACCTGTTCAGGCTGGCCTAATTCTATTTCAAGGACTGCATAAATTTTAAATCGACAAATAAAATTCGATTTTTAACGACATTCCGTACTCTTTGCTTTAGAAGGCAGGTTAAAATACGCGACGCTCAATTTCGATAGTGAAGATGTTGCAAGAAATGAAATGTATGAAATGGGAGTGGGCCGTGCTGAGTATGAAGATGAGATTACAACATTACAGCCTGCCCTTTATTTAAATAATTATTGAAATAAAATAGTCTAGTAGGGACGACGATGAAGAAAGGGCAGTAGCTGAGGCAGAGTCGACCTAAGGAATAGGCAAAGCAGGCAGTTGCATGAGGCGCCAAGTTCTAGAGGGCGCCATTTCCATCAAAGACGGCGCCATTTCCACAAGAGTGTATTTTAATATTTTTAACTTATACCATTCTCCACAAAATTGAATATTAATAAAGAAATTATAATGAATTACTCAGTTGAACGTAGACCTACAAGGCCGTAGCTAGGGGGGATGTTTTGCCATGGGTGCTTGAACACCTCCGCAAACGAAATGATGAAAAAATGAAATAGCCTAATTATGCATTTGCTAGCACATGACAGTGTGTATTGTAATTTTGAGCAGAAAATAGTCAAAAAAGGGGAAAATAGTGTTGTTTGGAAGTCAGAAAAATCGACGACTAACAAAAGTCGTCAGAAAATTTCTCCCCAAAATGTCGCCCGCAGCGTGTACGCACCTCAAAATTCACGGTCAAGAAAACATCCTCCGAAATAAAATCCTGGCTACGGCCTTGTAAGCGTATATCGGCTCTACCTCATTCAACTTTAGATTCTAACGTGGGCTGAACAATTGAGTGGGAAACTAAGGGCGCCAAATGCAGGCCTATGCTTAAGGCGCCAAATGTATGCCTTGCCTAGGGCGCCACTTGGGCTAAGACCGGTGACACGAAACGGAGTATCCCCCCTGAAAGCTATCCGGGGGGATGAATTAATCTATCCCACCGGATGGAGCTAACCGGTCTATACTATCCGGGGGGATAAACCATTCTATCCACTTTTTCTAAAATGCGCATAATAAAAAAATGTGTGCTGTAATCAAAATTTAAAGTGACTCTAATTGTTTAAAGTGTCCTAAGCAATGCTCAGATAAAGGCAACTCGAATTTATTTAGTGACTCTGAGTGTTCTTAAGTGTTTTAAATGTTTTAAGTGCTCTAAAAACAGGGAAAAACAGATTATCTAGTAGGAATAAACATACCTGTTAGTGTCATTGTTCATGACAAAGCAGATGAAAATTAATTTGCAAAACAAAATACACTCGGAAGCGGTTTTTCGACTTTGTTTAATTTGGGGGATACAGTTAATACGGGGGATACTCTATTTCGTGACACCGGCCCTGTGCTTATGAGACTGATAAATTGAGGCAGAATTAGAGTTCCGTTTCAAGTTAGAGTTTATGCCTAGGGCCCCAAAACTTCTTAAAACGGCCCTGGAATGACGAAGCGGATGGAGCGACCTCTAATTTACCTGCAGTTCGCCACCACGTAGCGTATACAGCGTTAAACAGGCACTTGTCGGTTTTCTCTGCCACCTGTGCCATGTGCCCGACGGTGGTCATTTGCGTGACTTCTTGTATGGCACAAGATAAGATAAGGGCGCAATTACACCTTTGTTTTAGTCATCAGCCATTATTTTTTTTAGCCTTTCCGCGCTGTACGCACTTGCGTATGTGCGTACGCCTGCGGGCGCCGCTGGGCCTATAGATAACATGATGCAGTCGGTACGCCCTTATCTTATCTTATTAGGTGGGATACTTTTTGATCTGAGCACGGCTAGTGTGTCTAATGAAGAGGAAAACGTAGCAAGGACATCCTCCACATCCGTAGCTGCTACGTAGCATTTTGTTGCGCCTAAGAAATGCATCGATTCCGCTCGAGTCGCCTCGGGTATAATATATAATAGGTGCGATAGACGCATGTCTTTTCCTCCTCCCAAAGATAATCACCCCTTGGAACTTCGCGTAGGCCTATACAGCGGCGCCCCCAGGATTTTTTTCTTAGTCATCAGCCGCGAATTTGCCAAAAAATACCTTTTCCATCCGCCTGAAAAACTGATGACTTTTTTAGTCATCAGCCACGAATTTTCAAAAAAATAGCCTACCTTTTCCATCCGCCGAAAAACTGATGACCATTTTTTTAGTCATCAGCCATTAATTTTTTAGCCTTTCCGCGCCGTACGCACTTGCGTATGTGCGTCCGCCTGCGGGCGCCGCTGGGCCTATAGATAACATGCAGTCGGTACGCTCATCATCTACTCCCGGCCTCTGTTCTAATAAGAATGTGACTGATCTCTTCCGATTTCACGGTTAGCCACACCAACCAATCACAGCGGAGTTCTCATACAGACCACTCCCAAGTTATTGAGAACACGGACCAATCACAGGCCAGCTGCTGTCGTAGGCTGAATTTCAAACTGGCGTTTTTTGCACTGTCATCATCACGTGATCAGAAAAAAAAAACAGTCAGCAGGCAGCAATGCTAGTCGACGTTAGCCTATACTGTTTGTTATTTATACCGTGGTTGTATTGAGATGCAAGTTGTTCTCTCTGGCCCTGCAGTCAGCAATAGGCTACCTTCGAATATTTATCGGCCACAGTGTTCAGGTGAGTGGCAGTGTGTGTTCAAATGCAATGGTTCCGATGTCTGTCCAGATACTCCAGATGGAAGTACTGTAGATGCATCGTCATTTATAATTATTGTCCACTCATAATAGTAATCTGACGCATCTTTTTTACCAAGACAAGGACACCATAGAAGATTCAAATACAAGGTATTTGCAGGTACTTAATTTCCTAGGACTCAGGTTCCCGTATATTTAAGTCCCCTAGGCCATGGATCTGCAATCAATCGTCGCATGCGGCTATTGCAAACGCATTTGAAGAGCATGCGTTTCTGCTGCTGTGTCGGATCAGAACATAGGTGAATCAATAATTGAATGTTTGGCCAGCATAAGAAATACAGAGCAATGCAACGGCGTGGCTCCACCAACGGTGACATATTTAATCGAGTAGATGTGATAGACAATGACCGTGACAATTCTTTTTAGTTGGCGTACCTGCTACAAAATTTTGTGTAGGCCTCCGCATACACGGACAGAGGTATCTCGTTCAAAGACTTTTTCGGAACGGCAATTGAGGGGTCTACAAAGGCTTTTTTAGAACTGCACATTTGTGCACAACCACCAATTTTTACTGGTATGGGACTATGGGTTTGTTGGGAAAAATATCTCAGACCCATGGGCGGAGTTTGGTTTCCGTTCTTGGAGGGGCAAAATTCGTTTTGGACTGAGACTCGGTCCAGAACGAGCGGCGCCGAAAAAATATCTTGGGACCAAAAATGTTGACCTTTTTTAATTTGTTTAGTCCTCGGTCTGAAATCTAAGTACTAATTATCCAGGCCAAAAAAGTTGATAACCTTTTTTGTCATTCGCAGGGTTCGCGTTCGTGAACAGAACCATTTTCCCCATAACAAATTTCTGAGCCTGCGCCTTCTTGTGGGACTAGGCCGAGAAAATTGCCTAAAATTGCAATTCCGCTATCAGAGATTGTCAACTGCTCATTTACCACTGGAGTATTCCCCTCTGCATTGAAAACTGCCAAGGTCATACCCATTCATAAAAAGGGCCCGAGGGACAATGTTTCTAACTACAGACCGATTTCTGTACTCCCATTCTTCGCCAAAATATTTGAAAAATTAATGTACGCACGTTTAGATATTTTTTTTATCAAAAGAGAAAGTACTATTTCAGTCTCAGCATGGATTCCAACAGGGGCATTCTACCTACATGCCCCTTCTAAGCATACAAGACAAAATCTCTAATGCAATTGAAAATAACGAATACTCCCTTGGTATCTTCCTTGATGTATAGCTAAAGCCTTTGATTCTGTAAATCATCATATTTTGATCAAAAAACTTGATAACTATGGAATTAGAGGGACACAATTACAATGGTTTGTTAGCTATCTTGAAAATCGTTTTCAACTGGTTTCTGTTAACAATTGTACTTCTGATCTACAACTCATTTCTCACGGTGTCCCTCAAGGATCTAATCTTGGACCTCTTTTATTTTTAATCTATATTAATGACTTTCCCAATGTATCGCCTTCTATGTATTTTGTGCTATTTGCTGATGATTCTAACTTATTTCATTCTGATAAATCTATTGATACCCATTTCAACACTGTTAAAGGCCAAGGTTTGGTCCAAGTTTTCTCTCCGGAGAATGTTAATTTATAGGCGTGGCTAAAGATATCTGCCGGCCAATGACCAACATAAGCGACAGGTAAACTTGTAGCCGCTAATACAGCTGACCATCGAGCACTTGGATACTGGCAGGGGGTGGAAATTGTTTGTTCCTCCGAGGACTCCCCTGAGTGGTACTTTATACAGATTAGCTTGGTCTACCTCGAGCGCATGGTTGTGTCTTTACATCAGCGTATACAGCCTGTGTGTGCGTGTGTGTGTACCACTGACCACCAAGATCAATCCACACACCTTGGCTGACCACTGTTCCAGGTAGCTAGGCTTTCTAAACGAGGCTGAGGACAATTGTCACCCCACCCCAAGGATCTGTAGACTCTCAAGTTTCTTTCAATACACTCCTCAGTGGCATCTGTATGCAGATTAGCTTTGCCTATGCTATGCTATGCTATGTGTAGCGTGGCATAACAAAGCATAACATAGCATAGTATGGCATAGTACTGGAAGTAGGCAAAGCTAATCTGCATACAGATGCCACTGAGGAGTGTACAGTTGACCATCGAGCCCTTCAATATTTTGCTAGAGGGAGGAGAGGAAGGGGTGGAATTCTTTGTTCCTCTCAGTCTGCTCCTCTGCTTCTCAATTGTTGGGTCTTCCATTGTGAAATGCCTCCCATTAGAGATTGGTCTCCTGCCAACGGCTAGCAATACCAAGGCCAGGTTGTATTAGTATTACATCACTTTAGACTCTTTCCCTTCTCAGTTCCTGTAGGCCTATAAAACTCTAGCTGGTCCTTGACTTACCGGCCCACAGCTCCATGATGTTTCATCCAGCAGCTTCATAACTTGCGTGGAATCTTATGCATATTAGCTTGCTCGTATATATAATTACATAGACTATATAGGCCTACATAATTATATGTGTGTGTGTAAACTAGTGTACACCAAGTTACTTCCGCCAAGTGAATGGAAAGATGGTTTACACCAGCTATAGCTAATCTGCATAAGACCAGGCCAGCAGGTTACCATGCTACAGTTCGACAGGACATTTGACCGGACAGTTGACCGGCCGAGTACAGCCGATGGTGTACTAGCTATCTATATTCTATATACCAACCCCTAGTTCATGTGTTTGTCTTTACCTCAGAGCATAGCCCACCTTTGTTTATAAGGCGGGTCACCAGCTAGAGCTTTATAGGCTACAGCTGAGATATCAATTGATGAATTGAGAAGTGAACCGAGCCTAAAGTGATGTAATACAACCTTGCCTTGATATTGTTAGCCCTTGGCATAAGGCGAATCTCAAAATAGAAGGCCCAACAATTGAGAAGCCCGATGCTGTCTAGCCGAGGAGTAGGCTCGGAGGAACAAACAATTTCCACCCCCTGCCAGTATCCAAGTGCTCGATGGTCAGCTGTATTAGTGGCCACAAGTTTACCTGTCGCTTATGTTGGTCATTGGCCGGCAGATATCCTTAGCCACGCCTATAAATTAACATTCTCCGGAGAGAAAACTTGGACCAAACCTTGGCCTTTAATTCTGAGTTTCACCGAGTCGTTGATTGGTGTCGATCTAATAAACTACATGTAACTCTAAATTTGGATAAAACCAAATACATCCTCTTCAGATCCCATAAGAAAAATATCCCAATGAACTTCCTATTCTACTTATTGAAGGGACTCCTATCACCCAAGTAACATCCACAAAATTTTTGTGCGTAGGGCCTATACATTGACCAGCATCTAAATTGGAAGGAACATATCAATAATATCTCTAGCAAAATTGCTAAGACTGTTGGTGTGCTATTTCGCTCATCTAAACTGATTCCTGTCTCTATCCGGTCTATGCTATACTATTTTCTTATTTATCCTTATTTAACTACGAAAAGAAAAGAAAAAAGTGACCAATTCAAGGTAGAGTTGCAAGTACGACATAACACAATTAAACTCATCTAAGAGAAACGAATAAACCAGTAGTAGCATGAGCCACCCTCGTGCCATTCATGGTCGCCCGCACATGCGGGCAAGAGGTCACTCCTCCTCCTGAAAATTGACACTTATTTGTTTATCTACTAGTTTTGGGTTTTAAAATGTCTTTATGCTAGAGAATTAGTAAAATACGTGAAGCTAGTTACTGTAGCCTTTCGAATGTTTGCGGGAGGTTTATTGCACAAAGTGAGATTTTGGAATTTGGTTGGAACTATTCGAGCATCTGATTCTAGAATCTGCAAATGCACTCTTAAAAGAACTCCAGCGAATCCTGGATGCAATGCAGGAGAGAAGTAGAAAGTACCGGTAAAGGAAGAAGGGAGAAGGTTGTTCTGTAGTATTCAATTTCAATAGTGTTTGCACGGTTAGCCACGTATGATTATTGCGGAAGTGTTATTTGCTTCTTAGCAATGGAACCTAGTGAGGAAATGGAAGAGACAGATTATGGTCGTCCGTGGCGGATCCTGTTGTCAGAATTCGCCACAGCTACAACGGTCCACGGACTGAAATTCCTCGCTGAGCCAAAGTTTCTCTGCAGGAAGTGAGTCTCCTTGAATTCTTATCATAATTATATGATATCACACATCTCAAACTGCCACAGAACTACTTTTACAACAGCAGATTTATGCAACGATAGGCTACTTCAAGTGAAAACTTGACGTAGAATATAATCCGAGGTTGAACATATTAACTCTAATAATTATTTTCAAGCGTTGCGGAACAGAGGCAAAGACAGATCATGGACCGCATAATCGTATAGACTATAGAGTGATAGGTAAGCTTGAGACAACACAATAATAATTATTATTGTAGATCTGCTTTGGAAGTTAGGACTTACGGGACAGCAGGTAAAGCGTAGTGTTTGATTCATAGCATGTGTACTTAGTTTGTTTGTAGGCCATGTTTGAAGTTAAATTAAAATTAGCAGTTAAAGGTAGTGAATATCAGCCCAGGGTGCATTGTCACCGTGCATACCTGGGTAACTCCCGGCAGGTGCGTCCACGTCGCGGGGGGCGGATATCGCTTGTCGATAACAAAATCCTGCCGGGGACCCAGTCCCTCGGGGTATAACGAGGGCCCATGCCCTAGGTTATGGGCGAAGACCTGGACGGCCAAAAGAGC
>OX457044.1:3345000-3347500 GCA_949752735.1 Lumbricus terrestris
AGTGCTTCTCAATGTTACGAGAAGCACAATTTTTAAGCTTACTGATCCAATTCTATTATGACGTTGGCATACGTTGAACTGCAAAGATGTTTTATTTACTTCATGATGTTGATTTTTAGGCTGATTTGGATCGCTCTCCTTCTCATGTCGCTGGGTTTCTTCATCTACATGATAATGACGAAAGTTGACCTGATGACCTCCTATCAGACGAACTCCAACATTGATGTTCGCTACAGTGACACGATTCAGTTTCCAACGGTTACAATCTGCAATCAAAATCCGTTTAGGTAAAGTCTTTTTTGTTTGGCTACTCCGTTCAAAGACTCAGTGCATCAGAATATGGAGTGTAGGACATTTCCCCCCTGGGCAAATCCCCCGGACAAACCCCGGACAAATCCCCCGATTTTGTCTAGGACATAAACACCCCCGGACAATTCCCCCTTCGCTGTGCAAAAAGCCCATTTCTGTAGGTATTATCAGGGCCCGATTAAGAAATGTGGGGGTCCTATTTGGGAATTTTTTGCGGATCTTCGGCCGAAAATTCTGAGGACCTTTTTAGTCGTTTGGTCGAATTTTTGGTAAAATATCCTCCCAAAAATCCGATGACCTATTTTAGTCGTTTGGTTGAAATTTGCTAAAAATCTAAAAAATGTACCCCAAAAAATTTCCGCATATGTGGGGGGTCCTGTTCGGCCGAACATGTTTAACATGCCTTAATCCGGCCGGTCAGGACAGGCCGGTGGAGAGAGTCGGGGGAGAGCGTGGGACACATACGGGCATTGACCCAAGTTGTCCTTCATGCCTCTCACCCAATATTCTCTTCATTTAGACAAGGCAGTCTAATTGCTCCAAGATGTTAATGGTATGGAGCAGACCTGCTGACCGGACATGTTGAAGTTGGGCAGCATGACGCGAGACAGACTCAGACAGAGAGTTGCGTCGGACTCTTACGGGCATTGAGCCCAATGATGTTGATGATGATGAATCTGGCACTGGGTATAATCTGATGAAACTTAGGCTAATTATTCAGTTTGCGGTGCTGTGTCAACTAGTTAGTGTCACACGGGTAAACACCTGTCACTGCCATTGAGGCATGAACATATAACTTGTTAGTGTCGTTCAGTCTTTTCGATATAAAGCTAATAATTATACCTGTTGACTTTATTTAGGACATCATGAATCCTTGTCATCAATCCAACTTCCTTTTAAATAGCTACAATTGTCTCTATCAATCCAACTTATATTTAAGTAACAATTATTTTCATCAATCCAGCTCCAATTTAAACAAGAACATTTTCACCAATCCAGCAGCAATTTAAGCAGGGCTATTTTCATCAATCCTAATCCAATTTAAGCCAGAACATTTTCATCAATTCAGCTCCAATTTAAGTAACAATATTATTTTTGTATCAATTGGTTTCTATTTAGCGACAGTTCTTTTCATCGATCCAACTTGCGCACTTAAGACCGGCGTTTAATAGATCTATTAATACCACTTATACGCAATATGTTCTACCAGAGTGTCCAGGGGGTTGTCCTACCCTGGGCATTGGTCAGGGAGTTGTCCGGGGGGCTTGTCCGTGGGGAAATGTCCGTGCCTTAGAATATGATGTGACAGGCCAGAGTTTTAAATGTATGCTGTTATCAAGATAACCTCCCTAACAACTTCCTACTTTTCCCCGACAGTAAGCCTCCTAAAATATAGTGACTTTGTGTCATTTATATTCATCAAATGCTATTTGTCTATGATTGCCGAATGATGGGATTGCGGAGGATGGATTCCATTCGCCTTCTACCCCGTTCCGCTTCTCCTCCACCTCCTCCTCCGAAAGATCCATCCATTGCCGAGACACTTCCGCTTGTCATGAAACCAAAAGTTCCGTAAACAAACTTCTAGAAAACGCTTCCGATCGCTGCAATTTTAGTTTTCTTGCAGTGTCACATTTGCAAAGTTGATTCCATTGTTTTCCGTTACCTCAAAATTGGAGTCCGAATTCATGTTTCCATTGCAGACATCGCTTCACTTTTAACATTTTCAACATTTTCCCGCCATTTTGGTTTTCATCCAGTGCTACATACGTGTCTTTGATTCCATCGCATGCCTAGAACCCTAACATCTTAATTTAAATTACAAAATCGTGTTCATATCACATACAATACCCGACTTACAGACTTTTTAAGCAACAGGCCGCCATATTGGCTGCCATCTTGTTTTCCAACGCAACCCCTAAAAATCAAGCTTATTAATCACGATTTTCGTTCTCAGAAGGGTCAAATTAGTCTAGAAAAGCATGTTAGCAAATTGTTACATGATCTACTTCTAACAGTATCATTTCCATATTACATGCCTGGTTCAATTGGCGGCCATCTTTCCCCCCCAAAAAAAATTAGACCACTTGCCGTTGTCCGATTTCTTGTAACTTTTAGTATGTTCAACACCAGACCCAATATACCAGAAAATCATCATAAAACGCCTTCTAACAATTTTGGGGATCATTTC